>JACXGM010010314.1:0-26437 GCA_016801145.1 Umbra pygmaea | reverse complement strand
TTTCTTGTCCCCCTTGTCGATCAATGTTTTCCTGTCCACGTTTCGGTTCTGTGTCTCAGTGTAATTTTGGAAGCAGCTCTCTCGTTTGCCCCACGTGGCAGTCTTTATTTTGAGGAAGTGTTTGGTTTAAATAAACACTGTTTGATTATTGTACCTTCGCACTTGGCTCTCTCCCTTCAGCTACCGGTGAAACGTGACAAGATTTGAGGGGTATGCCATTCACTTGCCATTTTTCTTTTGTTGGATGTCTATTTGCATTTTTTTTAATGCAATGCACATTGAATTTGTAATTTCTCCAACTTTTATAGTACTTCTATTGTAGAAATTGTGAGCCTGACATTTATTATTATTAGCACTCCATGTTCAAAGATTTACTAGGTGTCAGTTCATTTCTTATACCCTGCTGTCATCCCTTAGTTGCCCAGGAAACAACTATACATTTAGGGCTGCCCGGTAAAAAAAATATGACAGAATTTGAGACCCCCTCAGGACTGGGCCTGGGACAACAATCCCAGTTGTCCCCCCCGTCAGCATACACACATACATGTAGATTCCTTCAAATGTTAAGGGGAAGATAAAAAAATGAATTCTCACAGAATCAGAATTTAATTACTATCTTGCTACTCATTCATAGGGATGGGTACCGACCCCGAATCACGTTGGTATTACCGAGTATTGGTTCATGTAAAATCAATCGGTGCCACATGTTGGTACCTGAGAGCCAATCTCTCGCAAGATTACCTCACATCTGCAGCTTGTCAATTGCATTTTGTTCTCCATTGCAGCGTGACGCAGACAGGCAACTTTTACTTTGTATCTTTACATTAACCATACGCCTTACCAAACCCTTACCCTAACCTTAACCACTCTGAAACGTTGCTGTTAAGCCCATCTAAAATACAATTTTTACTTTCAGTCATTAAATGAATCATAAGCCTTACCCAAGCCCTTACCCTAACCACTCTGACTTAAAACTTGCTGTTAAACCCATCTAAAATATATTAGAAGAGCACGTTTTACTGAAATGCTACGTCATGATGCTTCCAATTTATATACTTTCATTTTGAAACGTGCTGAGAGACACGAAAAGGAAATGTGCTAAAAAACACGGAAAAAAAGAGAAAATCGTGTCCGTGTACACAAATCAACTGATTAAAATTGCGTGACAAATTACAATGTTACGAAATGCCGTGAGACTGCATTGGTTAGTAACCTCATGCTTAACCTTAACCGTGAATGTTGTAATCATGATTGTAATATAATTAATTTGACCGCTATGGAATATGTGTTCCAGGGGCATTCCATTTTACGAAAACGGGAACCAGCACGAGAACGCCCATTTGTGGCTGCAGTTGGATGATATTGGAGCCGAAAGCGGTCAGAAGTGTGGCTACTCTTTTCTAAAGTTGATACAGCCAGAGACAACACTCGTTGTAATATTTGTGACGTGATATAGAAAGCTAGCATGTCAACACGTCAAACCTAAGGAAACACCCTTTCAAACAGACGACTCGTTGTAATATTTGCGACGTGATATAGAAAGCTAGCATGGCAACACGTCAAACCTAAGGAAACACCTTCTCAAACAGACGACTCGTTGTGATATTTGCGACGTGATATGCAAATATTCCCAGCAGCTATATATAGCCCGCAGCTATCAATGGTAGCTCCGAAGACGTTGAGCCCTCCAGGGACAAAAATTCAGGGGAGGCAGCATAACATCAAATTCATTGTCATGTTCAGGTAAAATAATACCTACAGTAGTTGGATAAATTGTTGTTGGAGATAAGTGGGCTTTTTTATTACTTTATCATTATAGCATCATTATCATAAGCATTTTAATAGCATATTTTTCACACAGCTTAGGACATGTCGACGACTCGTGTTATTCAACGTTCATCATCATAACAGTATTCGGCTGTGTATTAGCTTAGCTAACTACCCAACATCAAGCGTAAATGTAATCAATTAAGCAATCAGATTTTAATGTATAAACATATGTATATTTTATGTGCTGCCACCTTTAGCCTCATCTCTTTAGATTTTCTAAGTACCGAAATAATTACCGTTGGGTATCGGTATCGAATTCAAGGTATTGGTATTGGTACTGGTATTGGTTCAAATGTGAACGGTACCCAACCCTACTCAGTCAGAATCTTATTAACCTGGAGTCCCAGTCTCTATCACAATTATCATATACTGTATGTGATGTGTTAGGCGTATTGGCAGACATCTATTTAAAATGTAGGCAATGGCACATAAAGAGCCTTTTTCACACGTCCATGGAAGTTTCTCAGCTTGCACTCTAGTAATATTTGTGTGGTCCATGTAGCTTTGCATAACAAATGGTTGTCATTTGCAAGGCTACTTTTACTTTTATACTTTAAGTAAATTGCTTAGCCTGTACTTTTCTACTTTAACTTGAGTAAAGAAGTTAAATCAGTACTTCTACTTTTACCAGAGTATTTTTAACACAAGTATCTGTACTTCTACTTGAGTATGGAAAGTGAATACTTTTGCCATCTCTGTCCAAAGCTTTGGAATTCTCTCCTGGCCAATGTCAGGGAAGCAAATACAGTAGTGACTTTTAAATCTATTCTTAAAACATTTTATTTTAGGATTGCTTATACTTGAATATTTATTGTTCGTTTAGTTTTTACTAAAAGTGTATAGTTTCTCTGTTATTATGTATGCCTGTTAAGCGGTTTGAGAAAAACAACTTTTAAAGGCGTTATATAAAATAAATGTATTATTATTATTATTATTCCTCATCCAGGATAAATTATCCTAGGATAATAACTTCTGTAGATATAAGTCTCAAAATTGTGTATAATGGGTAAGCAAACTTTTCTTTGCAGAAGGTGGAAGATTTTTTTTTAAATTGATACCTAATGTAAGACAATGCAAGTTGATAAATCTAAAAAACCAACACGGTATCACAAGAAAAATGAAACACAAACAAATTGGGTTCAGGGTGTCTGCAGGTTTGATGACATTAAATTTAAGACTTTTTAAGACTTTTTTAATGCCACTCAAAATGCCGCAGTAAATGCACAATAAAATAATGAAAAATACCTGTGATTGGTCAATAATTTAATTATGCACACTGGCAGAGGATTATGTATTCTAGCTTGTAGTATTACTAAACAATCTTATTTGTGATCAATCAAAACATATTTAAGACCAGGCACATGGTTTATCTAATGATATAACCTTAACAAAGTTGTTGCAAAAACTCTGGTTTATAAAGGATAGTGCATAAGTAGGCTATGAGCCAGAAAGTGGTATTCTGCAAAACTGTGCACAACTACACTAGCCCTAAAATGACCCAGCAGCAGATTAATATAAGTGTTGTGAAATAAAATAACATTACTATGACATTTAGTACTACAGCCTACTATCCGATGTGATATTATTACATATTCCCCATATGTTGATGAGTGATCATCTTTATAGAATTAGACATAATAGCTTTATCATCTGCTCTAGTTAACAAAAGGGATAGCAAGCTATATGATTCTTCACCAATGATCTGAATCTGTTCAAATAGCATATTTATGTATTATCTATCACATTCATTGCTTATAATTATTTATTTGTTGTGAGGGCAAACAGAAAATCATCAATAAACAATACTTTGCCAAATATCAGGAATAGTCCTATTTTTTCAGACTACCAATAGTAGGCAGGAAGATTGGTTTTGCCTTTATAGGCCAATGTTAACTTATATGGCGACTTGAGTAGTTAAGCAGTATAGGAAGAAGAAACTAAATTTTCTCACTTTGCTGTGCACTGACCTGTTTTTGGATGTCGGGAGCGAGAGTTGTGCAGTCTATTGCGTTGGAATGCGTTGTCTGACTGAGGGTGATCAGCGTAATACTTCATCTGAATTTTGGGTTAGAAAGCAATACTTTTAATTATATTTGCAAATAAGTTATTTATTTTGATTATATTAAGGAACACTTCGAAATGTGTTAATCTTATCTTCTATTATTAAGGAACACTTCGAAATGTGTTAATCTTATCTTCTATTTTGCATGCAGCATTTTTACGTGCACATGATAGACTGTGCATAATTAAGTCTGCACACAGTGTGTGACTCCAGCTTTTACACCTGGAGCTGTGTACGGCTTGTAACCACAGCGGAAATCGTCTCGTTAAAAGTACACTTTCCCATTTTCCACACCTAGGCCTAGCCGAACTTTATCAAACTCTGAGGAGACGCAGATGTATTTTGCGGGCAGGTATTGTATTGCCCTTTTTACAGGATTTGTAGTTTTATCACCACGTACGTATCAACATCAATATCCCCAGAAAGAACTACAACACACTGAATCAATGTTCTGAGGGCAGCTTTCTGCTGGTTTTGTTACTGTTGCACCTTAAAAAATGTCAGTGTGCAACGCAAAATGTACTTTTGTTCCTAATTAACATCGTCAATATGAACGACTCCACTTTGTAGGCTACAACTCAATATTTTCTCTTTCTGCGGCCAGCGTTTCTGGAAATGAACAAGGGTAAAGCCATTTTTAAGACCTGACTTTATTAAATTTAAGACCTCGGATGAAAATCTGGCCATTTTTAAGACGTTTCAAGGCCTTTAATTTAACGTTCAGAATTTCAGACTTTTTAAGACTTTTTAAGACCCCGCGGGGACCCTGGGGTTTTACGAAATTTGTGAAACACAAAAAAGTATTTTTTTCACGTATATGTGACAATATTTTCAGCGCTCTACTAAAGGAAGAAATTTGTGTATTTTACATGATTTTTAAGATTTTTCTAAATATAAAATTAAGGCGTAATATATATTAGATGGGGTTAACATAAACTAGGTTTTTCATTTATTTATGAATCCATTCAGTAACTGTCCGGTAAGAAAATTAAATTTTCACATTCAAGATGGATTTTACCTGGGAAAACTATGTTTTATGTCATTACTGGGACCCTTTGATGACCAGAAAGAAGGATTTTATGACTGTAAGTAAAATATTTTGTACTAAAAGTTTAACATAAGTGAAGTGTGCTAACCTATATTTTATACCTATAAGTAAAATGTAGTTGTTTTCAAGATGCTTACCTGACATTAAGTAGACTAACGTTGTGAATTTTATAGCAACCGAGATATTGGATGAGCTTAAGGCCGCTATCGAAGCATCCTGGGCCTCCATCACACCTCAGCAGTGCCACAGGCTGATTGCCTCCATGCCACGCCGCATTGAAGCAGTCATTTCTGCAAAAGGATTCCCGACCAAGTATTGAGTGCATAACTGAACATAATTATTTGAAGATTGACTTTTTCTTTTTTTTTGTATTACAAACACTTATTTTATTGGTCAGAGGAAATATACTAATTCTTTGAGATAGGAATTTTGGGTTTTCATGAGCTGTATGCCAAAATCATCAGTATCAAAACAATAAATGACCTGAAATATTTCAGTTGGTGTGCAATGAATCTAAAATATATGAAAGTTTAATTTTTATAATTACATTATGGAAAATAATGAACTTTATAACAATATGCTAATTTCTTGAGAAGGACCTGTATGTGCTTTTGTGTGTAGGGAAAATAAGAGACCAATGCAAACATGCTTCTCTGGTTTATCTTTTGATAGTTGTGTATATATAAAATTTACATTTTTGTTTTATTCCATAAACTGCTGACAACATTTCTACCAAATTCTAACTTAAAATATTGTCAATGGAAATTTTTTCTGATAGTTTAAAAGACAGTACCATTTGTGTATACAGCCAGGCGCCATCATCGGAAAACAGACTCGACCAGTCGAACCACACTATGTCATGCTGGGCACATTCGATTAGCATGAAAAGATATCCCAGAGAACGGTCGACTCGGTACCAATGTGTTAATAACCCCTAGGTTCATTTTGTGCCGGAGTTGTCCTTCAAGTTCAGAGTTCAGAAATCAGTATTTGGTGCAATAATAACAATTGTATAATAATAATAATAATAATTGACTTTCATGCATCCTGGCACAAAATTTCAAGCAGCTCTGCTTTGATTGATGGCTTGTTACCATCCATTGTATTGAACACATTTCAGATTTTTCAATAGGGTTTTTTAAAGAAGAAATTGCATTTTCTTTTCCCCAGAGCTGTACATATATTTCTGAGATTTAAAAAATATCACAAAATTACGTTTTTACTGTGTTTTCTAAGCTGGTCACATTAAAGAATGTTTTTTTTTATTTTTATATTTTATTTTATTCAACCTTTATTTAACCTCTTAGGGATCAGTATCCCGCCTGTGGGATATTTTCCAAAAAAATAAACTGGACTAAAATCACAGTAAATAGGTTAAATTTTGAGGTAATATATACATGTCCCATATCTTTACAAAGCTTAAAATCTCAGAAAACTAGCTAATGTCTTGTACATTGCCTTGTACACATGCTCTAATAAAATAGGCGATGGATTAAAATCACTGCTCTTAACTGCAATTTGTAAGTAATATATACATGTCCCATAGGGTTTTAGCTAATATCTCGGTTTTTCAATAGCTATAAAATTTAAAATGTTACGACTAATATTTTGAGTTGTGTGTCTTGTAAACAAAGCCATTTGTTATTTCACCTCAAGGAAAGTAGTAGTGATTATAAACACAGCTCAGAACTGCAATGTTTAAGAAATAAATATATGTCTCATATGTTCTTAACATTTAAGATCTTGGGATTCTAGCTAATGTTTGAGTTTTTTAATAGCTATAAAATTGAAATTAATTTTATATTGCTCTGGAGAGTCCTGGTGCCCAAGTCACTGCTGTTGATTGAATGCACTTTCATGGAGCTAGGTATCTTGTTTCAGACTGTTTAGTACTTTGCTCATCACAGCTTGATTTTCTCCTGCACCCTTGAGACAGGTATATAAGTATTTTAAATATCAGAGTTGGATATTGAGATACTAAACCGTAAGGCATGTCCATACTTATGTTTCAGTGGTAGATCCTAGGAATACCAAAAACTTTGAACTGTGCTTCAGGACCCTCTGACATGATGACTGCTTCCTGTCTCAGTCCTGAGTTCACCTTGATGTGCTGGCACCCATGTCACTGCTGTTGATTGAACACACTTCCATGAAGCTAAGTATCTTGTACCAGACTGTTTAGTACTTTGCACATCCCATCTTGATGTTCTCCTGCACCCTTGAGACAGGTATATAATTACTTTCAATATCAGAGTTGGACATCTAGATACTAAACCGTAAGGCAGGTATATTCTTATGTTTCAGTGGTAGATCCTGGGAAGACCAAAACCGTTAAACTGAGCTTCAAGACCACATGGCATGATGACTCCTTCCTGTCTCTGTTCTGGTGCCCACTGCTGTCAGTGAACACATTTTATTCCTGTCAACCCATGCTGTACCTCTACTGAGTCCCCCCTGAGTCCCTCGCTAGGTTCCAAACTTGGTATCTGTCAAATCATTTGTGATGGACATTTTAAATATACTTTCAGGCTAGTCAAGGGACGTCAATAAACGCACAGCCCACCATTGGGTATTGTGCATAGATAATATGGAAAATTCATATTAGGGGTGGCACGGTTCACAAAACCCACATTTCAGTTCGTATCACAGTTTTAGGGTCACGGTTTTTGGTTCTGTACGATTGTTGTTGTTATTTTTTCTTTTAATCTTAACTCTCCAGAAATATACTCCAGCATATGATATGTAGCTTAATTATCCACAATTTATGATACAGTATTGAAACATAGTTACATTATGTAATCATGCACAAACAGAATTTAAAATATTACAGAATAACAATTGAAACTAGAACTGCAAGCAGTTTTGACGGGGTCCAAGCATGAACCGTGCCACCCCTAGTTCATATTCACCTTGATCATCCTCTCACCCTATGAATCTGTTTTGTAACGTTTTATCTCTAATAAATGGTCTTAGGTTTACATTTTTATTACTCAGTCTGTAACTGATGATGTTTTTAATCAATGCAGCATAACTATTCAACTATTCAGCAATCTAATGAAGCTATATTATGTGTGGTTCGTAGCTCTCAAAGACCAAGGCTGGACACCCCTGCTATAAAATGTGTTCACCCTATAATGAGTGCACCATAAGTTAGATGTTGGGTTACACTTTATTTGGAGAGTCTGACATTCCATCTGTATGTGCTCTACAGATAGTCATATCATCAACAAACTATCAGCAAACCATCTGTTGATAAGCAACTAATTGTGTATTTTAAGGGTAGGGGTAAGTTTAGAATGTTTTAGGGTAATGGTTAAGGTTAGGTTTAACATAAGGGGAATAGTTAAGGTTAGGATTAGGGTTAGGATTAGTAGATAGTTTATTAAAATGTTGTTGACAGTATGCAGATAATATGTAGAGCATCTACTGATGGACTCTCAAAATAAAGTGTTACCTAGATTTTTCTATGTATTTAGCCAGTCCTGAGGTCAAATGTTTATTTCTTTATCAAGCTATAATTGTTATTTAGAAAGAGGTAATGTAATTGTATTTAAACATTTATCCAAATGTTTACATGGTTATTACAGTTCATCAAATATGTCATCTGCCTTACAAACGCATTTGTACTGTCCATCAGCAGAAAAGTATGTCTAATGAATCTAACCACACAGGCAGGCAACATTTCTCTGTTGCCTTTTCCCAGTCTTTTAACTCGCAGCATCCACTCCAGAAAAAAATGGTAGGCTGTCACTCAATATTGTCTGGGATACAAATAAATGAAAATAATTTTAGTGGTTAAAATAGTATACAGAATATTTTTGGTTTAGATGGATGTACAGATATACATTAGCTTGTGTTAGATAAGGCAGTGGTTATTTAACACTACTTTCCCCTCTGTACACAACGTCTAGATGTAAATAGTAACACTTTCCCTAATGTAACTTTAGCAAGACAATTCTAGCTAACCAGTAAACAATAAATCCTTCATCTATAGGTTTACCGTTATGTTAGTAAACATTTTATAGTAGATGATTTGATAAACAAAACTACAGCTATTTGATTAGCGTCATGAATCCTGCTCTACTATAATGCTAGTAAGCATTATATAGCATGATCAATTTTATCTTATGATAAACAGCACTACAGCTTTTTGATTACTGTCATGAACTCCACTTGGTAGCGCAGCTATTATTAGTAAGCAAATTATTGCAGAAGTGACAATAAACAAAAGGATTTTATATGATTAGCTGGGTAGCTAGCAGTACCATGCTAAGTGTACTTACTGTTTGATAATTTAGCTTGGTAATCGGCTGTTTCTTTCAGTTCATTTTGGAAATGCTGAAGAAAATTTCCAAAATTCATTGGTCCATGTCTGCATCGATACTTGGATGATCTAACAAACATATGTCCTTGTCTTGCTCACTGGAGATAGTAGAAAGTAGTGATGGGCATTTCGGCTCTTTTCAGTGAGTCCAGTCATTCGGCTCAGCTCACCAAAAAGAGCCGGCTCTTTTGGCTCTCAAACGGCTCTTTAAAATAAAGTGTTGTTTTCCAAATCTAACAGTTTGCGTTAGTTTCACTACAAATGTTGTTTAAAATATTGTGTAATTACATTTTTTATTGAATCTTAACTACAATATATTTTAATTCGTTAGTTTGTCAAAAAAAATAAAAAATGAATAAAGATGATATTACACATTTGCAGTTAAATCATAACGTTTTAATGTATATAAAACTGAAATTAACTCATTTGCTGTGATAAATTATAAATATATTTATTTTCGATATTTGTAAATCGAAGCTTCGCTTCCGACTTCACAATTTTTTTTGCTGTTATTTTACTCACAGGTGTTCTACCTCTTTCTACTAGGCTGTGAGTGTGTGTGTGAGTGAGTGCTCTGCTTCTGGCCAATTTCAGTTGGCAAGGCCCTCCCTCCCTCACGCATCTTTGATTGACAGGTAAAACAGTCATGAACAAACAGGCAGTCTGAGCAGTCAAGACGAATGTGAGTGCGTGAGCATATAGGCTTATGTTATTTATTTTCTTCTTTGTATTTGTTAATTGTATTTGGTATAATCTTTTGATTATTCATATGTTATTTTTATTTATTTATATATAAATATATTTGGCTCTTCTGATATGTGAGTTGGCTCCCAACGTTCACCTAGAAGAGCCGGCTCTTAGAGCTGACTCGTTCGCGAACGACCCATCACTGTTAGAAAGCACACATTGAGCCCTGGTCCATTCTCTAAAACAAACACTTTCTTTCTCTGTAGGCGTTGCTGGGAAGTTAGCACACAGACACCACCATTGTGTGTTCGCTCTGGGCTCGAAATCCCCCGTGGCCACTTCGACTTCAGCCGCTTGATTCACATGTAAAAGTTTTTCCACTTGACGCATTAGTTGGTCAGTGTATTCATGCTCAAATTGATATGGTTAATATTACCATTCAATAAGACCAGGGGCCTCATTTATAAAACTTTGCAGTGGATTTGCGTCAGAAGTGGCGTACGGACAAAATATAGGACGTGCGTACGTAAAAAAATATTTAGATTTATAAAACCGTGCGCACGCACGTCCTACGCTGTTTTCCCTTTATAAATCACAATCCACTCTAATACATGGCACAGCTTTTGCAGATACATGTCACGGCCATAATTGTCCATAAATAGTCAGTGAAACGCCCCAAAATTAATATTAATTGATTGAGAAATCATGGCATACACAGTAGTGAGGAAAACCAAAAAAGCAACTTCACTCAATGTCAAGTAGAAAATATTGTTGGCGAGGTGGAAAAGAAGAGGAAAATGTTGTTTTATGTGCACAGTGTGCCTATTACGAACGGCGAAAATGCGTTGGAGTGGCAAAAGGTTGCAGACGCTGTGAATGCCGTGGTCGAAATAAAAAAGTGGTCAGATATCAGTCGATGTCAAAAAGCGTCTATAGCGCTTCATCGGGAAAGTTATTTGGACATTGGTGGAATGAAAATGTTTCGATTAATGAAAGCATTCTCATTCGGTCTCCTTATGGCAACATGAATGCAGTCAAAAGCATCGATTACATTTGGGATACCGGACATAGCTGCAAATTGTGCTTTTTGATTGCCTGTTCACCCGCCGTGTACGGAAACTTCATGTACTTATGCGCGAAGCCGACTAACACGCCTGGCATAACTCGGCTGAGATATCCCTCAATTGTCAGTAAATTCCATCTAAAAAGTGCAATGTCACCAGAAATCCTGTTATGAGTGATATGAAAGGCGCCAATAAATAATATTCATTATAATTATAATAAATTATCTTCTAACATTGCAAGGTCAGCTATTGTGCGTCATTACGCATTGTGATGGCATGTTTTTTATAACCTTCCATTTGATTGTATCTGATAATCTACAGATGTATTAATCTAATTGTAAATGTAAAATTGTAAAAAAAAATGTAAAATAGTTCTGCACAAATAGAAAATCTTGAACCTTTCAAAATGGTTAAGACATGCATCACGATGGAACACATTTAAAAACAAAACGAACTAAATGCATATAAATGAACACTATGTTTCTGTATTATTTTTCCATATTCGTTTATTTCTGTATTTATTTATTTCTCTATATATATTTTTTTTGTGGCTTTGGTTGTGCTCTGTTAACTACCGTAGATTGCTCTCTCGCTCTCTCTCCATCAATCTATTAGATTATGTGTGTGTGTGTGTGTTCACGACAACAGAACCTTGCACTGGCAGTTCTTTCTCTTATGAAATGGGTAGGCTACAACGTAGAGGAAAGAAACTGGAACTGGTATCTGATTCTATTAACGCTAGAATTAATCTTCAAAAAGAAAATATAGTATCTATATTTTTGGATCAATGTGCCCACCTCTATTGGGTGTGTAGTGGACCGGTTTGACAGACAAAGTGAACAAGTTGAAATAGCCTGAATAGCCTATTGCCAAAACTCATTAGTAGTGACTGTCCACATCTGCTGCTCTTGATTTAATTTTGTTTAAATAATTGTGAAAAAAGGAGTCAGTCCGGCGTGGTATTTTAGCTACTGGGAAGGGTGTTATGCTCTATGCTATTGTGTAGGTATCTATGCTATTGTGTAGAAATGTAGACGTTGATTTGAGCCCCACAACTGTGTGGAGTAGCCCCACCATAGTTTAGCCCAAAAAGTACTCTGGTGCCGCCACTGATTGGCAATGTATGAGAAGGGCGTCCGACTGCTCCGGCATTAACAGAATCATATATCGAAAAATTAATGCAATCATCACACTTCATCCAATTCCTACAATGCATGGTCAACTTATGTGTCACTAGATGATGATTACTGCAATAACCATTCAGCCAGAACATAAATGCAAAAAAATAAACAAATAATATTCTAAGCTAGCATTTTCAGCTAAGTTAGCCAAGAATCTCATTTCTCTGGCAAGAGCTTGTATTTAGCCATTTATGAAGCCTACTAACGTAGTCATAGCAATCAAGGCAAGTAAAGTTGATCTTTACACTCTGACACTGATCAACCAATAGGAAAAAGGTGACACTGTGACATACTTTGTTTGACAGCCTCCTCATTAACTTAATGATATGTAAATACAGAAATAAAAGAATAATGTAATAAATGAATAGAAGAAAATATAAATACAGAAATAAATGATCACAGACATAAATAGGGTAATATTGATTAATAAATGTAGAATTTTATATTTTTAGGTATATTTTAATGTGTTAATATTTTTATTGATGCATATATTTATTTATTTATGTATTTCATATATTGGCAGACTTGGTCCTTCATAGTGTTGATCCTTGTTTTTTTATGTCACCTCTGCAGTCCGCTCTGGCATGCTGTCAGTTAACTTCTGGGCCACATCCTGAATGATTTTTCCTTGTAATAATAATTAACAGAACAATAACCAATAAGTTGAAGACAATATGCAATGTAGCAATAATATGATAAAATAGTCTGCACACTGAAGTTGGGGTTCGGTGTCAAGGGTCAGCAAGATCTCCAATAGACTGTCTAGAAGTGGTTGTTAAATATTACCTTGTATTGTTTGGTCTTTCCTAAAAGCTATGGATCTAATGAACATGATGCAGAAAAGATTCAATTTATACAAGACATTGAGAATGATTTATGGAGTTATGAAGAAACTGGTCCACTGTAAAATACTGATTTCTCTTGGAGACAAGTTGACTGAGGCTTTGAAGCTCTCCACATGTGGTCAGCTGTGTTTTCCTGTGGGGGAATCAATCCTGAAAATCTACTTCAAAGGACAGGTTACTTGCATACAGTAATTGGTTTGAAATGTTAGACATATCAACATATGTGTGGGTTTGGATTCAAATGTTGGAGAACTGGCCAATAAGGAAACATTATTAAGTTCTGTTGATGATGCTTTTTAATAAAGTCTTTACTGCTTTAATTACATATTTCCAGGAATCTGAGTGCAATTAATTAATGTCTAAATGGATTAAAATATCCAACACCACCATTAAAGATCAACCACAAGTTCTCAATGGGATTAAGGTCTGCATGGTTTCCTGGCCATGGACCCAAAACTTAAATGTTTTGTTCCCAGAGCCACTTGGTTACCACTTTTGCCTTATGGTAAGGTGCTCTATCATGTTGGAAAAGGCATTGGTTGTCACCAAACCGATCTTGGATGTTGGAAGAAGTTGCTCTTGTAGGATGTGTTGGTACTATTCTTTATTCATGGCTGTGAATTTCTTAGGCAAAATTGTGAGTGAGCCCACTCCCTTGGCTGAGAAGCAACCCCACACATGAATGGCTTCAGGATTCTTTACTCTTTGCGTGACACAGGACTGATGGTAGTGGGCACCTTGTCTCCCCGGACAAGGTGTTTTTAGGATGGCCCAAACAATCGGAAAGGGGATTTATTTAGAGACAGTGGCGTAGAAACCGTGTAGATCTGAGTGCAGAAATCATCATACGACGAGACTCACGTGTGATTTACAAAACATTCGTATCACTCCAATTCCAGCGTACGAATGAGCGGCTGTTGATAAATCAGAAAGTTGAAAACAATCGTAATTTAAATAACACGCCCACAAATATGCATGAATTAGAGGCCTCGCCCTTAGAATTTAAAAACATGGATAAGCGAAATCCGGCAAAGAAAATGATTTTCTCTGAGAAAAAATAAAGACGCTCAGGTCTCAGGTGCAGGCCAACTGCTTATTTGTTTTATTTGGAAGCTTAATATCAGGCGTTGATTGTTAAAGTAAAATGCGGTGTTGACTGAGGTTACAGCTATTGTCATTGAAAGCGATTAACGAGAACCTGAAGTGTATTTCAAATAAATGAATTATTTTCACTAAATATTCCACGTTATATTTTTTAAGTAGCTTTCTTACCCAATATAGTAATTATTCTCACTAAATATTCCACGTTGTATTTTTTAAGTAGCTTTCTTACCCAATATAGCACTTACTATATTAGAAGCTCAGAATAAGATCCTGTCTCCTTCGTAGAGCCCACAATGGTGGCTGTTGTGGCCACTGATCTTCATTGAATGGCCCCGTTCTCCAGAGCAATATCGCGGAGAACCCTGCATGCCATAATTATGTTGCAGGCCTGCTCTGGTGTGTATAGCAGTCCCACCTGTACAAACCTATACATCACTCCACTGTGGTTCTTGTGCGTGTGTGCGCACTGTTGAACCTGCGCTCCTGCTTGTTTCGGGATTTGCAAGCGGTGTATGTACTCAGTCAGGGCATAACCTTTTTCATCAAGAGGAATCACATCCAACCATTTCACCAAAGAAATGTAGAACTATTATAATAATTGTACGAGGGCGTAACTCACCGAGGAGATGACTCCAGCCATGCAGTGCGCCCTCCTTGTTCCAATGCTGCAGTTTAGAAAAATAGAGACACGCGTCACACCCAGCCACCGAGTTACCATATTTAGAACAAACATCCTGGCATCACATATGATCTGAACGTTGATTGAATTAAAGTTTTTGCGATTGATAAACGTGTAATCATTCAAGGATGTTGGCTACAGACGCAGTATCAATCGCCCAATTCTCCCCAATTGGAAACCCAGCAATCTCATAAAATTGTATTTTAGTCATAGTTTGAATATACCAGGCAGAAAGGGACTTCATAGCTGCTAAAACGGCTGGCATACTTCGACTATTGTTGGCTGTCATATATACCAGACCTGTCCCTAATCTCCTGCTGAAAGGTCCCAATGTAGAGAGCGCTAATTAAGGTCCTCCAGATCTGCCATTGCTTCGACTACAGGACTGCCAAAGCGCTTGTTTTAATAATATATATATATATATATATATATATATATATATTATTTGATTCAATTTGTTGTTTGCCTAATTTCTGCCCTCATGTAATAGGCCACCGCGAAGTGAAAGGGAAAACATAAACCACTTAATAGCAATGTGCTGTATATAATATATTCGTAATTCTGAAATGTAATTTGCAATATGGGGTAGTTGCGATGCAGACATATTCATCAATGATTGCTGGTTCAACAATTCACTGAACCGGGTGGTTATACCATGAACACCGCTAGTCACACTATAGAATTTGCGTACACGAAGTCAGACCAGACGTAAGATTTTATCACAGCCTACAATCACGTTCAAAATGATAAATCCCTTGCTTTGCGTAGGAATAGCTGTACGCCTGTCGTACGCCTGTTTTAGGTCGTACGCACGTTTCATAAATGAGGGCCAATGACTTTAACCCAGTCCTCAGCAGTCCAATCCCGGTACCTTTTGCAGAATACCAGTCTGTCCCTAAAGTTTTTCCTGGAGAAAGTGGCCTTTCTTGCTGTCCTTCATGACACCAGGCCTTCCTCCAAAAGTATTTGCCTCACTGTGCATGCAGATGCACTCACACCTGCCTGCTGCCATTGCTGAGCAAGCTCTGCACTGGTGGTGTCCCGATCCCGCAGCTGAATCAAATTTAAGAGATGGTCCTGGCGCTTGCTGGACTTTCTTGGGCGCCCTGATGCCTTCTTCACAACAATTGAACCTCTCTCCTTGAAGTTCTGGATGATCTGATAAATGGTTGATTTAGATGCAATGTTACTAGCAGCAATATCCTTGCCTGTGAAGCACCTTTTTGTGCAAAGCAATGATGACGGCATGTGTTTGTTGCAGGTAACCACGCTTGACAGAGGAAGAACAATGATTGCAAGCACCATCCTCCTTCTAAAGCTTAAATCAGCAAGACAAAGTGATCTCAACCCTTGTCCTCATCAACACTCTCACCTGTGTTAACGAGACAATCATTGTCATGTTGTCAGTTGGTCCTTTTGTGGCAGGGCTGAAATGCAGTGGAAATGTATTTTTTGGGGATTAAGTTTATTTTCATGGCTTTGTAATTCATTGCAATTCATCTGATCACTCTTCATGTCATCCTGGAATACATGCAAATTGCCATTATCAACAATGAGACAGCAGACTTTGTGGAAATTAGTATTATTGTAACATTTCCCTTCCTGGTCCCTAGTCGTGTTCATTTGTCTTAGTTCAGTTCTGTCTAGTTCCTGTAGTTTCTGTATGCCCAGCTTCTGTTGGATTGTTTGGTTCTTCGACACTCATCCTGGACTGCTGCCATAGCAACAGGTGCGTAAACTTAAACCTGCTTTGGAGCAGGCTTATTCCATGTAAACAGGATTAGATCACAGATTGTGTTAACCGAAATGGGGTTCATAGCCCTAGTAAACCAAAGTATATTTAAATTATACTCCAGTATTATACTTCTAGTATACTTATGTTTAACCATAAATGTGTATTTAATATGTTTAAGTATATTTGAAGTATGCTTACAAAATATACATACCAAAATAATATGGCCTATTAGAAGTATATTTAGGATAAATAAAATACATTTCATTTCAAGTAGCTGCATTGAAGCATAATTTTTTGCTTGGGAGTGTAAATTTGCAGGTAAGTTACATTCTTAATATTACAGATAAATAATATTATATCCCATTAAAAAAGTAGTTGAATCAAACCCAGCTAGCACAGAGCTGGCGGGAGGCCGGCGGTTACAGCTGATGGTACGATAGCTTTTTGCTCATCATTTAAGGGGTGATCCGCTGGTGTTGGACCCTGAGCGGTCCACCGGCGGGTGAGCAGAATTTTAGACAGAGATGCTCTGGGAATCCTCACACTCATACTGTTGTTCCAGTTATTCCATCAGGCGTGTTATAGGCTATATACTAGGTTAGTCTTATGTTCTAGATTTATTTTTCTAATGTATTTTAATGTATTTAGAAAATTGGTTACAACAACATTAAAATGCAATACAAACACATAATAGATTTATTTTGAAAATCAAATATAATAAAATATATATTCAATAAAAAGTTAGTCTTTTTTATTTTAGACAATATGTCAAGGTCCAAAATGCTGCCGGTGGACCACTTAGCAGGCACTGGACCTCCTGTTAAACGATGAGAGCAATGACCACAAACTCTGCCTCGAGGGGAAAATAAAAATATCAAGATTACTGTATTACATAGCTAACATTTTGAGCCTAACAAAGGTGAATTATTCCAATATACAGGTGATTAGGGCAGGATCGGGCTTGGTGACGGGTAGAATTTCATGACGCCGTTCCCTGACCCAATATTTTGACCACAGACCCGTTACAACGCAGCCCTGTGGTGGAGGTACAGGCTGATGATGATTGCAGCTAGTGCACTTGGACCAACCTAGTGGCAGAGCTGCACGGGACAGAATTGTGGAACACCACTTTTTATTAGTGTTTTGAAAAAAATACCAAATAAACATTAAATTAATAATAAAAGACAAGACATTATGCTTAGCTCCTTGAGTATTATTTCAATAATTCTTTGTAAAGAAATGCTAGTGTCATCTTTTGCCTGCAATTAGAGATATTGTTATGCAAGGTCAGCAATAGTAGCTACTCCTTGGTGGTTCTGACATTTAATAGCTATTTATAAAAAATATTAAAATAAAATACTATAAAATAAGTGAAAAAACGATAGCATGGTGACCACTTATGCATTTGATTTGTCCGCTACTTTTTGCCAGCCCACTCTCCTGGTTTTTGCAGACTTTGAGGTGTTCCCTTGCGTTTTCATCAAACTTTCAAATTCCTCGTAACCTTCAAGCAATAACCATTGCTCTGTTGCAGAGAAAAACTGGGTGTGCTCTTTGGCCATGATGAGCAGCCAATAGCAGTGTTGCTGATCAGCGTTTCTACCATCGATACATCTCCCCTTTTATGCCAATGCACGTACACGCAATCATCTCAGATCACTCAATCCAGCGATACTAATCGTAAACGGCAGGTGTTGAAGAGCCAAATTAGCCAGATCATGATTAGCCAGATAAAGTCATCTCGGATGTGTCATTTGATCTCGGATGTGTTAAGCGACGTACGAAGAACGGACCCCAGGTGTTTAGTTTTGCCCATGTTTTGTTTTCCCGCTCTTTCTTACCACATGTTTTTCGTTCTGTTTTGTTTGTGCCCTTCACAGCTTCATTGTGTTTGTCATTAGTCCCCTATTTAGTTCTGGGGTCCGTTCTTCGTACAACGCTTAATACATCGGAGATCAAATGGCACATTCAAGATGACTTCATCGGGCTATAATGCGGCTGCTAGATTGTTAACTGGTACCAGAAAGAGGGACCATATATCCCCGATATTGGCCTCTCTACACTGGTTACTAGTTAAATATAGAATTAATTTTAAAGTAATGTTACTTGTTTTTAAGGCATTATATGGATTGGCCCCTTTATACATTGCTGATCTCCTGACCTTACATCATTATACCAGGTCCCTTAAAAAGAACTGATTTGATGATCTATCTATTCCACGGTCTCAGATCAAGACGAGGGGTGATTCGTGCCATTTCAGTTGTGGCCCCGATATTGTGGAATAAACTTCCTGTTATTATCAGGTCCTCCCCCACTACCGATATTTTTAAATCTCATCTTAAAACACATTTCTACTCTTTGGCCTTTGGCGTTTGACTCAGTTTAGGGACATTTGTACTAAAGTGTGTTGTCTGTATCATGCTCATTGTGTCTGTTTTATTGTATTTCTTTGTTTTAACAATATAACTTTGTACAGCACTTTGTCCAGCTTAGGTTGGTTTTAAATGTGCTTTATAAATAAAGTGACTTGACTTGACTATTGGCTGCTCATCATGCCCAAAGAGAATGCCCAGTTTTTATCAGAGCAACGGTTATTACTTGAAGGTTACAAGGAATTTGAAAGTTTGATTAAAACGCAATGGAAAACCTCAAAGGCTGCAAAAGCCAGGAGAAAGGGCTCGCAAAATGTAGCAGACAAATTAAATGCATAAGTGGTCACCATGTTATGGTTTTATCACTTATTACAGTATTCTTAATTAGTTTTTTCAAAACTCAAATAAAAAATGGTGTTCCACAATTCTGTCCTGTGCAGCTCTGCCACTTGGTTGGACCAAGTGCACTGGCTGCAGTCATCATCAGGCTGCACCTCCACCACAGGGCTTGCATTGTAATGGGTTTGTGGTCCAGAGTTTGGGTCAGGGAATGGCATCATGAAATACTGCCTGAAGGCATAGCCCCTGTCAGCAAGCCGGAGCTCGCCCTTATCACCAGTATAATGGTAAATTCACTTTTTTAAGGCTCAGAATAGAAGTAGGTAATATAGTCATCTTGATATTTTTATTTTTCCCTTACCATATTCAAATAATGTGGACTCTGAGAATACTTGAGTCATGCACCAGAACAAGGAGTCACAAACTATCTAATACAGTGTTTTTCAAAGTATGGGTCCCGACCCACCGGTGGGTCGCGGGAAATTAAAATTGGGTCGGCAAATATGTTTTCATAATTTTTTTGTCATGGTTCTTTCATGATTAAAATGTTATAGTTGACAGTACACCTTCACAGCCACATGGGGCAGTGTACTGAACTGAGCAGTTGTGTAGGTCAATGCAATTCAACAAAATAAAAATATAAAAAATCCTAATCTTAAAATTCCAATATATTAACATTAAGTTATAATTACCACCGCATATCGCCTATTCTGAAAGTAATGTGAATTTCTAAGCGTAGTGTCCTCCGAATGCGGTGTGTGTGTGTCTCCCAGCACGCGCCTCTCTATTTCGAAGTGCTTGTAACATCACTACTTCCTTCCCTTCTACACTACATTCCCTAAAAAGAGACAACACAGTTTCTTGGGAGTTTGTGCGTAACATTAGGCTACATCAGTGAAAAATGTAATAGCAAACTTCCATGGATGGAGTGAAATTTGTGCAAAGAAATATGAAATTGTATATGCAGTGTGTGTTTGTCTACTGAACATAGCCAGCATGCGCCGTTAACATGTCGCTCCTATATCTAACGCACGTCATAAAAGTATGTAGTCCATTCTAAATTGTCCAAAAACACAACGTTAGTTTTTCTCCGTTTCACTCACTTATCCAAATGCTTATGAAAATGATTAGGCTACTATTTAAAAGGGAAACAATGACAAATATCAATAATTTGTCAATGTATATAAATCGCTTGAAGTCATTACCATTGAATTGGCCAAAAATAAAACAGATTTTACAGGGCCCTATGCCTTACCTACATCAGACAAAATAACATGTATGTTAAAAAAACGTGTTCACCCAATGCGCTGGTCGTTAGAAGTAACAAAAATAATTGCCATTTATTACAGTTTTCCAAACTTTTATTTGACTTTAGTTTCACATAGCTAGTTAAAACAGAATCATCGATATTTTTTTAATCTGAATGCGAGTAAATTAATACAAGTAATCTAATATTTGTGGGAAAACCACCTCATCTTGGTTATTTTGGGGATTTTAACATGTTTTTATAAAACACAGATATGTGGTGATAATACTGTCAATATTGAGAAAATTTATGTTGTACCTATTATTATTCTGGTGACAATTAGAACGTATGTATTATGTTAATACCCCTACATAAAAATACAAATGATAGGAAAACGGTATATTTGCAAACACCTATTTTCATGACATTTGGGTCAGGATGATTTGTAATTTTGAAAATGTGGGTCGCCGGAAAAAAAGTTTGAAAAACACTGATCTAATAGATATAGCATGAGCTGGCGGGACACAGGCAGAACAGCAGTGGCAGAGTCGGTGTTCCCCCGGCGGTTTGCTTATCATTTAACAGGAGGTCCACTGCTGGCCAAGAGGTCCACTGGCAGCGTTTTGGACCTTGACATATTGTCTAAAATAAAAAAGACAAACTTTTTTCTTTAATGTATATATATTTTATAACTGAATTAAATTTTGAATTTCAAAACAAATGTAAATGTGTTTGTATTTTATTTGAATGTTGTTTTAACCAATTTTCTAAATAGTTTAAAGTATTTTTCATTAGAATTAGAAATATACTTTAATATGTTAAATACACATTTATGGTGAAACATAAGTATACTAGAAGTATAATACTGGAGTATAATTTAAATATACTTTGTTTTACTAGGGCTGTGAACTCCATTTCGGTTAACACAATCTGTGATGTAATCCTGTTTACATGAAATTAACCTGCTCCCAAGCAGGTTTAAGCTTACGCACCTGTTGCTATGACAGCAAGTCCTGGGGCCTGTATTACAAAGCAAGATTTGGCGTTAGCGAGGTTACTTCAGGTTCAACCCTGGGTTTTCAGTATCACAACGTTGGGTCACCTGTTACCGGGTTACATTGCCATGGTAACTTACGCTGCAAACCTAACCTGCTCCGGAGCAGGCTATAGTCGAGATAACCGATTAACCCGAAATAAAGCACCACCTACTGACCAATCAATTCTCGATTGAAAAATGTGTCACCATTCTAGGATTAACCAATTGCTTTCTATGATGAGATCAGCGGAGGGAGTGACATGTATTTGTCAGCTTCTTGAGCCGTATGTGGCAGTGCAGTGTGATACATCGAAGTTGTGCGCTTACAGTTCCACAGACTTTATGCAAAGTTTTGCATTTGTTTGTGACGGGTATTTTAATGTATGGTCTGTTTGATACGGACCAACATCAATGTAACCCCTTTCACTGTAGAGACAGTACATAGCTACACTTATTATTTACTCCTACAGAACTTGTTGAACAACCAAGTATTTTGACATTGATTAATTTACACACACTGTACATTTTTTATTCGCTGAAAGAATATGATAAAAAAAATTGTTATACACAATCAGCGGTAAGCAACACACTGGTTTATGCAATACACAATTGTAATTATAGTCAGTGATATCGATGAGCCGGATGCATTTATAAATACACAGTTGGCAATTTTTTCCCAGCTTTCCTTCCTGTTTTATATCTGGAATATATTTTTATGCTCTTCATATTTCTCTAAAATTATAATTTACTACAGTTAAGTGAAATATGCGGCTCTAATAGAATTTTCCTGTCTGCGATTGGTCCGATGGTGCATACACTGCCCCTTTTATGTGATCGCGTTTGTCACTAGATTGGGAAATCCTGGGTTGATTTAACGAGTTGATAACCACCGTCGTGATATCTCTTATCTAGATCACAATTGTGAAGCCAGTTAATGAAAAGAAATCCAGGGCATGTTGAACTTGCTTTGTAGTATATGCCCCTTGATGAGCCAAACAATCCAAGATCATGCCAATTCGTCAACAATCAAATCTAGCTAGCTGAGTTAGCGACGTACAAAGAACGGACCCCTGGGGTTTGATCCATAGATCCCGCTTAGAAGATTAAAGTCCAAAACGAGACTTGAATGAACTGAACTAATCAGCTGCACTTAAATCGGTTCCATAACGTTAAGTTGAAGCTCATGTTATCTCGTGTGAGAGAGAGACAGAATAATGACTAACTTTGACAGCAGCAATTTAAGTGAAGAAAAAATAACATTTTTGTTTCAGAATAATAGCGCTCATTTCAATGCATGAAATAATCATTGTAAATTCATTTAAAAGCTAGTGAATTATAATCAAATAAAATTGTATTGGCTACTGCCTCAAGTACCTGAGGGTTTGAGATTATATTTGGATAAAACACATCCTATTGAACATTTATCCATAGTACAGGTTTTGGCACGAGGAATAGTTTAGTTTATATGAGATAATATATTCATAAAATTTAGTGTACTGCCTATCTTTTACAAGTGTTATTAAAACATTAATCTTTTTTTTCATATCAAACTATTTTAATAGTTCCTTAAACACATAACACAATTTGATTCGGTTATAATTCACTAGCTTTAAAATGAATGTATAACGATTATTTCATGCGTAGGAATGAGCGCTATTATTTTGAAAAAAAGATTTGCGTTTGACTATAAAAAACTCTTTGTTCGTTTTGCTAGCACAGTACTGTGTTGCTGAAACAACGGTTAATCAAAAAGGACATGTCCGGGGAAAAGAGAACGTAAGGTCACCCTAGACTGTCACTTATGACCGTGCCTGTTTCATTGTCCTCTACAACGGCTTCAATGCCCCAGTCTTCCTCTACAACCATCCTTGGTTGCCTCTCTCTCCCTAGACAGGCAATTTTATGTAGCACAGCACATGAAACTACAATGTAATCTACAAATATATATGCTATCCCTTCCCTCGAATCCATACCGCTCAAGCAGGTAGTTGTCAGAATAAGCCAATGGGTCTCCCCTGTCCCTGAAAGTATGTTCTCTTTGAAATGCCCTGCATATGATTGTCGCTACCTCATCCACCACCTTACGAATGAAAGGACATGCGATGATTATGTATCCGACACATATGGTTTGAGCTCTATTTATAGACATTTAATTGATTCACCACAACGATCACACCAACTAAACAAATGTAACTTCAGTTTTTTGCATTTGTTACACTTTTTGTATGTTCAAATGTATTACATTTATTATTAAAGTGCATTTGCGATGTAATATCATCACATTCCAAGCACAGGTCAGTGTTAACGGTATTCCAGTTAAGCATCAAGCTAGGCTTAGCCTGACACTTAGCCTGCCCTGGACCAGGTTAGTTTTCCAGCATAAGTTGCCATGGTAACTGATTTTGTACTATTTTAAGTTAGCTTAAGGAACAGAATTCACTGAAAATTTACCAAGATAAGCATGACTTGTTTTCTAAACTAGTGTTATGGAACAACCCCCTGGTCTCCCTGTGTTTAGGTGGCTGGTCATTGTTGACTGTATGTTTGTTATGTTCTGGTATATCTGTTACCTTACCTGTTGCTGATTCCCTTGTAGTGTGAGTTTTCCATTAGTGTTGCTAGTATCCTGTTCCATTTTGTTATTATGTATTTTCCTCAGTTAGTCTATTTGTTTATCTATGTGTTTGTTCTCCTATGGGATAGTTTGAGTTATAATAAACCTGTTTTCATTTGCAACCTACCTGTCCAAACGTGACAATTAGTATTTGTTGTATATTAAATGAATGAACTCATCGAATTAATTTACTCTGAGAATGTGTAGAAAATGGAGCATAGACTTTAATACTTAAAGCAGAAGTGTCTCTGCAGAAAAAAACTGATGATCATCAGATAACTTTTTTATACAGAGAATTATGTCACAATAGATAGCTTAATACTGATTTCCCATTCTTCCAAATTTTCAGCATTAGCCTTAACTAGGCCAAAAGTTGCATTTACACTTTCCTGCTGGCATCACAGGATATGGTAAATATCTAGTCATTGTCACAATTTGGCTACACTGACTTTAGATATACTTACATTGCATTCCAGAGTCTTCTTGTATCCTGAGGTAATTAACACTGTTGGCTGCATTTTTACAATGGAGCAAATCTTCATTTTACAGTGAAACAATTCTTCATAGTTGTATAAGACACTGTCACAAATCCAGAATAACTTGGTCTTTGCTGCATACTTTTCAAATGGTCAATAGCTCTTAGAGAATGCCAAACAATATAGAATAACATTTATAGAACCATAATAAAAATCTTCTGGACGTTTTACGGTATTTAACAAATGATGATCCTGACTAATGTTGATCATTGAACAGAGATTCTGTATTAATTATACAGGAACCTCATTCAGTGTGTGGGATTCTTTTTCTCAAATCATTGCTACAATATTTTATTGCATATTTCCCCAAGGATACTTCTACAGCTATACAACTTACTACACATTTTATTGATTATCACACGGTTAAATACTATGACAAGAAACTACTTCTATATATTCTCAAAACTTTAAACTTAAGTGTAGGGCTACATTTGTTTGAGGAGAGCGTTTAGCCCACAGAGGCTAATTTATTTTGTCAAAGTTTTTGTTATATTAAAACATTTTTTTATTATTATGTGTTTTACTAGCCCTTTGAAGCAGAATTGGAGCCAGGGGGTAGGGAGTGGATAGAATACTGTCTATTGTATACACAAATGGCCAATGATCTTCTATTGATAGGGTAATTATAGGAGAATGCCTCATTTATTGAATATAGAGCTATTACCTAGGCAACCAAGAGTCAAAACCTGTATCCCAGGTTGACATAGTGCCTTTTGTCTTTAATAATGTCCCTGTACTCTGTAGGTCATCCAGAACACTAGGGTGGACCCCCATTTGGTCCTTCTCTCTCACTGACCTCCATTGACTGCCTATGTAAGAACATTACAACATCTGTTAGGGGCGAATAGTACTAGCAATGTGGTTTTTTCTCTGTGCACATTAAATCATATCAGTAAACTCAGCTATACAGTATGATTCAACTGTGTCTAGGTCTTCCACACATGTATAGCAGTCGCGGTCAGTGGATCATAATTGAAGACGCCAGGCTCGCATTGCATTTTGGGACCGGAGTGAATGGATCTTAATTGGGGACGTTGGGCTCGCATTATGTTTGTCACTGACGTGAATGGAAAGGTGTGTAGCACATCAAAGCCATTGTGTGATTCTGTTTCCCCCATTCCGGATGGTAATGCTAGCCTGGCGTCCCCAATTAAGATCCACCGACTGTGGCTATAAGCCTATGTATATGTAAACGTAGCATATTTGGCAGTCTGATTAAATACTTGCTATCGTAAGGGTGGGGTTAGCCTTATATAATTTAAATCTTTCAAGTATTCATTGTTTATCATTGTTAGATGATTGCAGCCTGAAATTATTCTCACCCAGGTATCACATTGCAGTATGATAGTAGTAAGGAGGCAGATGCGAAATCCCAGTGGAAATTGTGTTTTATTTTCAAACCGAAATATACTTGTAGATAGGCACAAAATGAAGACACTTCAGGTACTATAACTAACTTCACTTGTACCTGAGAACTTAAAATTCAACAAAATGAATTCTTCTTCTTCTTCTTCTTCCATAGTATTTGGCAGATCACAACCGACTTAATGGTGCATATACTGCCACCTACTGTACCGGAGTGTGAGGCCGGTCACGGCCCACCCAATTCAAATTCTCCTATCTAGACCAGTCCCCTTCAGAAATTTAAAAACAGCCCTCGACACCACCCCACCCCCCTTCCCACCCCCCAACAACCCCCCCATATCCCACTTCCTACCCTCCCCCATAACCTTCA
>JACXGM010010313.1:0-26465 GCA_016801145.1 Umbra pygmaea | reverse complement strand
CTGTCGCTAACTTCTGGATGCAGCGCATAAGGTTCAGTGGCGCTCATCAGCGCCATCTACCGTCGGGAAGTTTTTAAAAGGAACAAACGAGTCTCGGACGGATTTATTTGCGTGAGATATTGAATGTGTGGCGTGAGTGCGTGTGAAAACAGGCAAATGCGTGTGTCTCACGGCGAAAGCGTGAGAGTTGGCAGCTCTGTTAACGTTTATGGGAAAACAAAGTAGATGGCTGCTGCTGGCGAACAGCTGTCTTTCGAATCGGCTTTGGCCGCGACTCTGGAAGACTGGAGTTAAGTTTTCCTTTGAGGAAACGACGGCACTAAAGTCATTCTTACAAAAGGAAGATGTGTTCGGGACGGAGATTTGCCGCGGATACTTCGTTGCTCTGGTTGGTTGTGGAATTTGAAAGACAACCGTGTATCCCGCCCCTCGGATTGAGCCCTGCCAACGGTGAGTTCCCAGACCCATGGGTTTGGCTTGTCAGGCTATAAAAGAAACCACACTAATACTCAAATTGTGCATTCTAACTTTATAATTTCCTGTTTTCAACTATTTGATTTTTGCTCACAGACATTTTTCAAACAAATTTTAGTTAGTTATGATGGTAGCCTATGTAAAAGTTTAGGCACCCTTGACAATTTCCATGATTTTTATTTAAAAATAATTGGGTGTTTGGATCAGCAATTTCATTTCGATTTATCAAATAACTGAAAGACACAGTAATATTTCAGTAGTGAAATTAGGTTTATTGGATGAACAGAAAATGTGCAAAATGCATCAAAACAAAATTAGACGAGTGCATAAATTTGGGCACCCCAAGCCTACTTTTGCAGAAATAACAGCCTTCCTATAGCCTGTAATGAGTGTCTGGATTCTGGATGAAGGTATTTTGGACCATTCCTCATTGCAAAACATCTCCAGTTCAGTTAGGTTTGACGCTTCAAATCACCCCACATATTTCAGGGTTTCCCCCAGAAAATGGGTTAGTTAAGGCGGTCAGGTTTTGTTTGTCTACCGGGGGGTGGGGGGTGCAAAACAACTTTCGAAATGTGCAACAGTGATTGTATTCACTGTTTATTGCTGCACACTTTACATAGCGTGATGACATTTAAATACCAGCAGATGGCGCTGTTCGGACACATATCACACATCACATTTACTTTTTGGGGACTTCTCAGTTACGGCGGCAATTGGCACTTGTCTGGGCAGCCGCCTTAATAACAAAGTGCTGCGGGAAACGCTGGAATTTCAATGATATACAGGTCTGGAGACTGGGATTGCCATTCCAGAATATTGCTCTTGTTCCTCTGCATAAATGCCAGAATAGATTTTGAGCAGTGTTTTGGGTTGTTGTCTTGTTGAAATATTCAGCCCGAGCGTAACTTCTACTTTGTGACTGATTCCTCTACATTATTCTCAAGTGTCTGCTCATATTGAGTGGAATCCATGCGACCCTCAACTTTACAAGATTTCCAGTACCGGCACTTGCCACACAGCCCTACAGCATGATGGAACCTCCACTAAATTTTACTGTGGGTAGCAAGTGTTTGTCTTGGAACGCTATGTTCCTTTGGCACCATTCAAAACGGCCCTTGTTATGACCAAATAACTCCATCTTTGTTTCATCAGTCCACAGCACCTTCTTCCAAAATGATGCTGGCTTGTTAAAATGTGCGTTTGCATACCTCAAGGGACTCTGTTTGTGGCGTGTGCAAAAAAGGCTTTTGCATCAATCCCATACAGCTTCTCCTTGTGCAAAGTGCGCTGAATTATTGAACGATGCACAGTGACATCATCTGCATCAAGATGATGTTGTAGGTCTTTGGAGGTGTTCTGTTTGCTGTCTTTAAACAAGAACTGTGCATGTGGTCTTCCATTTACTCACTATGTTCCTCACAGTGGACCATGACAGCTTAAATCTCTGCGATAGCTTTTTGTAGCCTTCCCCTAAACCATAATGTTGAACAGTTTTTGTTTTCAGGTCATTTGAGTGTTGTTTTGAGGCCCCCATGTTGCCACTCTTCAGAGGGGAGTCAAAGAGAACCACAACTTGCAATTGGCCACCTTAAATACATTTTCTCTTGATTGGATGCACCTGTCTATGAAGTTCAAGGCTTAATGAGCTCAACAAACCAATTGTGTAGTCCAACTAATCAGTGCTAGTTACAGGTATTCAAATCAACAAAATGACAAGGGTGCCCAAATATAGTCACCTGTCTAATTTCGTTTTGATGCATATTGCACATTTTGTGTTAATCCAATGAACCTCATTTCACTACCAAAATATTACTGTGTCCTTCAGGTATTTGATAGATCAAAATTAAATTGCTGATACAAACACCTAATTATTTATAAATTAAAATCATGGAAATTATCAGGGGTGCATAAACATTTGCATACGACTGTATATTCCCTCCCCTGTCAGTTTGTCAGTTTCATTCTTTGTCGATGTTACGTGTGTGTTAGATAACATTCTGCCTTCATGTTTATTGTTTTTTCTTGTTCATTAAAACTCCTTTGCTTCCGTCTCACTTCAATCGGCTGCACCGTTACAGTTTCTATAGCATCTTTGAAAGTAAAATACTGAATCAGCCCATCAAAATCACATATCCACCTGTATGACTATGCCTCTTTTTTATTCCAAACCCTCCTCAGGGTTTGTGGACAAAATATATTTTTTTGTCTTCTGATTTCAAAGATTCAAGCAACTTCCTCAATCCTCCAACTGTGATCCACAAAGATTATTATTTTTTACCTCACACACCATCCTCCTCACTTTACATTTGAAACATGTCAATTTGCTTATTCTAGAATAGTTACTATCTATGACAAAGGTACCAGTTGGATAGCCACATTGGCGTCATGTCAAGTCAGCGCAGTGGAGTAAGGTTATGGTGTTCTTAACTTGTTACGTTGTTACATGTCAGGTGAAATTACACTTGCATTCTCTTCTAAGTTTATCGCACCTCCAGTTCTTTAAAAAAGTACATAGCCATTGCTTAATTAATGAAGGTCAACAACCTTTTGTCTCATTTAATATACGTGTTCTCTAACTTTCACCATATGGTGAAGATAATGGCATTTGATATTTTGTTAGATAATGGCATTTGGCATCTGTGTCTCCTCATATTTATAAACCAGTGGAAATGTCATGAGTGATCACTAACAGTTCCCAAATAACCATATAATAAACAATAAATAAAGTTTGTGTAATAACAATTCCAGAAGAATTAATACGAGCAAGTTTGGAAAATGAGACAGGAACATAGGAAGATTAGTCAAAAATCCCCAAAAACTGTGTCATAGACTATGTTTGCGAATTTCTTTCATTGCATTTCATCCATCCTGAAATGGACAGAGAATTTGTTTCAGTGTCTTAACCAACAAGTTCACAATAATGATCACTGCCTTTGTAAATTGAGACACAAATCCCTCCATCTGCACTCCACCTCCTCTGCCTACACATTCTCCATATGGAAACTCAGAACACCTGCTTCTAGCCAATCCTGAGGCAACAAGTTCCCCGGCTCCTCCCACTGCAGTTTGTGGTGTTACCATGGGTTACAGGGTGGTGGCCAACTCTGAAAGCCACTCTCCAGTGAAAACACAAACCTACTCATCTCGCTAGGGCAGACTTCACAGAGCAAATTCTTTAACACTTTTGTTCATAAAATCGTTAGAAAATGTTTAAAAAAGAAACAATCTGAACCTCACTTTTTCGATTACCATCAATTAATGTTCTGCTTCACTGCCCACTTTTGAGAAATGCAGAGCAGATGGACATTTCCTGGAACCTGTTAAACAGTGACTACTGACTCAGCAGATTCAGTCTGCCAATATGAATGCTTATAGGTCAGAAACTTTGCTACATGCAGAGGATGAGTTCAGTGGAATTGTAATAAGATCATGTTACACCTAACAGACAGTGTTAGATTTATTGCAGTCTATTTCAACTGAACATGCATGTAATATATGCAAAAACCAAGTCATCAACCTTCCCCAACAACACACAAAGAACACCTCATACACATTTTCACCATTGGAGGGCAGCATTTTTTTCATGGGGACAGAACAAAACTGTACCTTCAAGCCTAACATCTCTTTGCAGTGGGGTTACGTTCTTTACCAGTTATTTGTGAGGATTCTACACTCACCTAAAGGATTATTAGGAACACCATATTAATAATGTGTTTGACCCCCTTTTGCCTTCAGAACTGCCTCAGGACTGCCACATACTGGATGTTTTTCCCTTTTCACACCATTCTTTGTAAACCCTAGAAATGGTTGTGCGTAAAAATCTAAGTAACTGAGTAGATTGTGAAATACTCAGACCGGCCCGTCTGGCACCAACAACCATGCCACGCTCAAAATTGCTTAAATCACCTTTCTTTCCCATTCTGACGTTCAGTTTGGAGTTCAGTAGATTGTCTTGACCAGGACCACACCCCTAAATGCATTGAAGCAACTGCCATGTGATTGGTTGAGTAGATAATTGCATTAAGGAGAAATTGAACGGGTGTTCCTAATAATCATTTAGGTGAGTGTATATCTGTCATGTCTAAAAAGTATAGATCATTTCAGCCTAATCAAACCTATTGACATATTGTGTGAGCATATATGTGTGTGTGTGTGTGTGTGTGTGTGTGTGTGTGTATATATACAGTGCATTCGGAAAGTATTCACAGGGCTTCACTTTTTCCACATTTTGTTATGTTACACCCTTATTCCGAAATGAATTAAATTCATTATTTTATTAAAAATAAAAAAGTACATATACATAAGTATTCACAGCATCTGCTCAATACTTTGTTGAAGCACCTTTGGTAGCAATTACAGACTCATGTCTTTTTGAGTATGATGTTACAAGCTTGGCAGACCTATTTTTGGGCAGTTTTTCCCATTCTTCTTTGCAGGACCTCTCAAGCTCCATCAGGATGGATGGGGAGAGTCGGTGCACAGTCATTTTCAGATCTCTCCAGAGATGTTCAATCGGGTTCAAGTCTGGGCTCTAGACTTGATTGCTGCCAAAGGAGCAAACACACTTCTTTCACATTGTCATTATGGGGTATTGTTTGTAGAATTTTGAGGGAAATAATTAATTTCATCCGTTTCGGAATAAGGGTGTAACATAAAATGTGGAATAAGTGAAGCACTGTGAATAATTTCTAGATGTACTGACTGTGTGTTTGTGTGGGGGTTGAACATGAACGTGTCTTTGAAGTCTTGATAGGCTCCGTGTATATACTTGCTGCTTGTGGAGATCCAAAATGATGTACAAATATAAACAGTCATGTCGTTTTGAACTTATATAAACACATAAGAGAAACAAACATCAGAGAATGTCTTAGAAGAACCAGAAGTAGGCCTGTCTTCCCTGATGACACGATTTGCATGACAACTTACAGTGCAGACATGCAGTTGGCAACACTCTTGCTGTTATGTATGTCTAGACCTAGTCTTGTTGACAACCAGGCTGCCTTACTTATGGATGCACAACATCCTAAGTGAATTAGAAGTTATGGCTACACTAGACCAGTTTGGATCAGTTACAAATGAAGGCGATATGACCAGGTAATTAAGAGTTAAAAGGTGAGGTGTGAGGATAGCAGTTATAGAGCACTGCCTCTCCTTGATGGCTTTTATTTGATACCACACAGGGTTTGGACTAGGTGGTACCTTGATTCAAGAGCTGACGCTGCTAAGAGTGGTGTTCCATCAACGCTTCCCCCAAATGTCCTTCCCAGAACACCGGAATAGGAAAACACACAAAGATAGTGTTTGTAGAAATTGAATGGAAGCATTTGTTTCTACTTAATCACACAAACACAAAACAATCCTTACCAACAACTTAATATGATTCAGGAATCGTATTTTCTTTATTCCATTTTCCAATGAGGGGAAAAAATACATGAAATGAAATCAAAAATATGTGTATGATCACAATAACTATTTACCATATCAGTCCAAGGGAAACAATCCGTTCACACTTCGGGCCCTGCAAAGGTTATAATACACTCCGTTGAGGTGGAATGAAAACAACCATCCTTAAATACCTGATTTCTTCTGCTGTTCCTATGCTGAAAGCACACTCCAATATCACAACAACCTAGACAGTAAAACTCACTAAAAAGCCATATAGTGACATCTGGAAGAGTCCGCAGAGTCATCTCTCTGACTATAGAAAGACAATGAGAACAGTAGAATCAAAATGGAGGCTGGGGAACAGAGAGGCGAGGCACGCGGTTACTGAGAAGAGTTGAGATTCAAGGGGACCTCAGTTCCTTTTGGCAGTCGTGCAGAGGATACTAAATGACAGAAAATATCACGGTGGTTTCTGTCAGCACTGTGAAGTTTATTGTAAATCTCATGTCTCAACTTTGAATAATCTGCAGTGCATCATTGAGCACTGTAGCATTTGTGTACAAACTAGTCTGTCTCTATTATTATTAAAGCTCCAGCTATCAGTGTGCTGAAATATCACTTCATCTCCAACTGGACCAAGGACCACAGGAGCAAGAATATATGAATGCTGGCCGAGTGTGTAAGAATACCTGTTGCACTTGTGTAGGTAAATCACAGGTCTACCCAGACAACCAGGCCTAAATAATGAGGCCCAAGATATGTTGTAGAGAACACAAGACAGACAAACAAGATTATGACACAATCCAGTAGAAACACACCAAATCTCAACCAGGACACCGTAGTATGGATACTCAGCTTCCAACAACAAAACAACTGTGTCAGTGAACATTTAATAGGATAAATATTGGCCTTTTTCCAGTCATTTATGTCAGTTTTGATGTTCAAATGCAACACAGGCATTTTTATAATGATTAACAGGAAATTTGTTAAATATATGACATAGAAACATTTCTAATACTTTTTGTCTTACACACATCTCATCTGGCAGGCCAAGCAGACTCCATTCGTCCATTGCAAAACATCGGTGGTTGTGGGTTTGAGATGGCCACAAATGGCAACACCCACCCTAATCAAAACTTACGACTTCATTATCAATAAACCACTGATGATAAAAATAAAACACCTATAGTAAATGTTATCCATAATACCAAACAAAATGATTAATCTTAAAGGCATGCTCACATTTTCAGGTTAGTTTCTTTCCTTGGGCCCTTTCAGGGTCAAGAGACAGAGTATCAGTTCACCACTGCTGAAGGTGGCTCAATCCTGGCCTACTTCTATCTTCTACATCTGTGGTGCAGACCACTGCCTGTTACGCTCTCTGGTAACAGGCAATTACAGAGTACTATAACATGTAGTCAAATTTGGTTTGGTTTCAACGCTTTTACCCCGACCAAAAAGCCCACCCATTATACATAATTACAACCAAACAGCAGGAAAGGGGAAAATTACCCCTTTCCTTGAAATGCTAATACAAATGTGCAAGAAAGAAAGACGGTGATAAAAGGTGGTGTGGGTTAGAAGAAAACAAAAAGGCAACACATTTGTCCAGAGAACAGAACACATTCCAGGCCCACACAGGTTACTGGAGAAGGACATGCTTTAGGAGGAGGGACAAAGCTGAACGAGGGAAACGGGACAGCGAGGGATGGACTGCATGAGAAGACTGGGGCATTCTTCACACGACAGTGACCCTTTACATCACAGCCAATCCTCAGGCACTTCTTCAGATAAGCACTCAGAAAGAGCTGGTAGGGGGCGTGGTCAACCTCTTGCCAATGTATACCCTGTGGGGAGAGATGGAGTGGACATTTACAGCCAGAGTCATTTAGACTGGACACCAATAGGTGGGGAGTGTTTCTGTCATGTGGTGTGAAAAAAGTGGGGCAGCAGGTGTCCATCCACTGCAGAAGCTGCACTACCTGACAAACACGAGAGACTGAGCCCTGTAGCAGCCCTGTCTGCTGCCACCACATGCCCTCTGCTGGTCAACTCATGAAATTACATAGAAGCCTGTGTGACGGGGGCAGGGTCAGATTAAGACCCTCTGGATTAGAAATGAGCCCCCACTAAAAGCAAGCAAAGTCAAATTGTAAAGGTGGGCTGACTGAAAATATGGACAAAAAATTGTAATAATCATTATTATTTAAAATGAAAAAAATGCATCAGTACAAAAAGAACACCCCCTTCTTATGGTTATGGTTTAACCCATTTATTTAAGCTAGCTGGCTGCACTTGTCAACTGATTTGCTGGTGCAGGGCAAGGTTGACTGCCATGGCAGCCTCAAATTAGCAGTATTAATCCTGTCAAACAATTAACTGTCTCCAGCAGGTCAAATGAGCAACAGAACATGACAAACTTCAGTAAAGAGGTTAATAGGATTGGAAATGTCATGTAAACATGTGAGGGTAAATGCAGTCGGGTAAACGGGAATCTCCATTCACTCCCATCAAATAAAATCTTATATTTAAGCTATTGTATGCACTTACACTGAGGTCAAATAAGAGTCTGATGCTAGCATCTATGTCAACACCAATATGTTAATCATCCACTAGATTACAGCTAAAAATAACTTTTAATACACTCATCAACATCAATATGGGTTATAAATATATACGTTCTATATGATTTAAAAAACAGACAATTTCTAAATGTTAATTGAAGTTACATTCTATTGTATTTCAATGACCTTGTTAACGCATCTATCATAAACCAGACTAAAGTAAAAATATTAGTTCAAAAACAAATTGCTGCTCTAGTTCAGCGATACTCATTCAATGTTCCTGCGAGCCGCAAATCCATAGGTTTGTTCCAAACCAAATTTAGCACAGGTGACATTAATCATTATTAAGATGAAACGCTAACTCAGGTTAGTCGCAACTGGGGTTGGACGGAAAACTTACGGAATGGCGGCTCGTGAGGAGCAGGAATGAATATCCCTGGTCTACATGAATCTACCAAAATTTGCTTCGCTCAAGTTGACAGCCTAATAACATCCTTGGTGTGCTCTTACCCAAGCCCCAGGACCAGGATGTGTGACAATAGCAGCGAGGGGATGAACACTTTGAGGAACTCTGCCGAGAAGACGCCACCCTTCTTCATCACCCCGGTCTTCCTCATGCTGAGTGTATCTGCACGACGAGGGTGTCGGAAGTGGAACTCTCTACAGGTAAAAACACATCACGTTTACCACAGAGTGACATCATCCACTTTACGATCCTCACCAGCCAGACATCCCATTCCATTATTATGAATCTCTTTATCATAACATTTTTCAGCAATAAAAAAGTGTAATTGTGCAAAAACACTCTAGGATTCAGTGGAATGTTTTACAAGCAATGGGACAGTGTAAAACACTCACTTAGGTGGAATGTTCTCAGGACGACTGGACCAGTCTGCTACCCAATCAGAGTCCTTCATTAGGATATCCATATCTCTCTCCTTCTCCAGGATGTCCACCTCTGACTGTGCAGGGACATGCAAAACATTACACATTGATCTCAGTACTGGTTAACAAGCTCACTTAAGTTCTTCAATGTGTCAAACATTCAGTGTTTTAATTTTATTTTGTTGTTATTTAACCAGGAAAGTTGATGTCCTCCAGACAGGAAGATCAGACAGAACGACAGAGGTTTCAAATCTGCGATCGGGGATTTGAACCAGAGTCCTTAGGGACACCAGTCAGATGCCTTCACCCCTAGGCCACCTTAGTGGAGGGCCTCTGCTGAGGAACTGACAGTTTTCGTTTTAGAGTTTGAAAATAATCAGTGAGTTAATCAATTGAGGAAAAGGTAGGAGCAAAAAAAACGAAAACGCATACACTCGGCCCTCGGTGGAATGACCCCAGGACTCATACAATGAAACCTGTGTGTGTGTGTAAGGCTGCCATGGTTACTGGCACCGAATAGATCGTTGACATCTCCATTAATCAAAAGACAAGATTTGATTTACTATGACATCCAGTTTAGGTCAGTTCGTTCATAACCGAAACGTAGCCTCCGAGCTGTGCCTACCACCATGACCATGTCTTACTGCTGCCAACACTCTGGTAGGAAAATGGCCATAATTCACATGGTGAGGGGTAAAGAATGGTTCTATTGCTATGGAAACAAAAGTGTGACGTAGGGAGTTCTGGCAGACTCAGAATTAACTCTTACCTGGCTGTCCCTTCTGCTGCTCACATCCACATCAAATATTATCTGTCCATCATGAACATCCTGCTGTGGACTGTGAGGGCGAGGAGGACTGTGAGGAGAAGTGAAAGAACAATAAACAGGTGCTACTACACGTCGCTATACTTCCAGTCAGTTTTCTCTTGATGCAAGAAAATGCATATTTATAGACTGTTGTCCGTTTAAGGTGTTATAGTAAATTCACTATTAATTCATGACAAGACGGCCACCTATCTGTGCATGTAAATCATGCCTCAGTTACGATCTTACTTAACCGTTCACAGTGCAACTTTAAAGTGGAGGGCTACATCTTTGTGTGAGCTTCTACCATTAATAGCCAGACAAACAATGTCATGTGATTCACTGACAGCTGCCTAACTCTGGGCAATCAGATAAATCAAGATTTTATGGCAGTCAACAGTCTTAAGGGTTAGAGGTACGGAAAAGCACACAGTGTCAATGGGTTTCAGTCCAATGAGTGATCCCACTCTGCAAACAATGACAGGTTTTCCCCCCGAATGTAACCAATTCTATTTATAGCACCCTCCCAACATTCAATATATCAATTAAGAGATCAGAGGTCATCTACAGTACATACAGTTTGAACTATTATGTGACCTCCATAGTTAATTTTAAATAGTTACATGTGACACGAAAAAAGTACAAATGTAGAAAATGTTATCTTCACCTAGTATTGTTATTTCAAGGCCAAGCTGAAGTGTATTCTTCCCCATTGTAGCAGCGCCTACCTGTCACAGGAAGAATTGCTCCGGCTAGACTCGTGCTGTGCGTCCAGTAGAATCCTCTCCATGTCCCCGTTATGGATGGAGGACGAAGAGGGCACATGCTCTAAGCCCCCCACCATATCCTCCACCTCTTCCTCCACCTGAGGCAGGGGGAGCAGGCCCAGATGCTGGGTGGAGGCAGACGGAGATGACTCCGCTGCAGCAGCGGCCGCAGCAGCTCTGTTCATCTCCAACTCCACCCAGGAGCCTAAAAGACACATGTAGGGTGTTGGGAATTCAGTCAGGAAAGCCTACTGTACAGTGAATGTATCTTCAGAACTTACCACAGATCTACTGTACATGCTTTTTCTAAGTTTTTCCTCTTAGTCGAGGTTTCCAAGGTTCCCTGTCGCTTTTTTTGACCTAGGATTAACTGCTGATATTATAAAACAAATTTTAAGTCATTTAACAACCTCCTTTAAAATAAATTATCCTAATTGGATAAAAACAGAGAGACTGGCAGACACACACTATTTACTGGCAATAGGGCAGAAAATATCTGTGTGCTGTCAGTTTCCAGAACCAGCTGTGATATATGAGCCAAGACCAACCGTGGCTTACCCATGCTCCTACGTGAGCCCAGACAGGCACTCGCTACAGGGAGGACTGCCAATCTAAGCCAGGATACCAACACTGACACTGGAAAGACAGACAGTCTTTTTGTGTCTCTGTCTCATGCTACTTTTCCATATTAAATGTCTCATTCTCCCAGAAATGTGGACGCCTGTGCTCCAAAGCAGAGCATTTGACCTCATAGAAGGGAGAGTAAACAGTAGCCTAGCCGACAGCCTCAGTCAGCAGTACTCATCCACCGCCCCTCAACCCACGTCCGACTCAGCAAACAGGCTCTTCGCGGGATTACATAGTGGTGTGGACATCCTATTGTCCAAGCTCCATGGCCTAAACAAGGAGGCCAAACAACATGGTGGGCAGAACATTCTGGCTGGTCCTCTCTCTCGTAAAGGTGTTATCAGTTGTTGTGTGGGTCAGAAAGAAGACCAGAACCTCATCACCATCCATGACCTTTGAACCCATCTGGAACAAAGAGCTTGAACCCAACAGCAACCAAACCAATCAAAATCTAATGAAGCCTAGGGAAACCTTGCTTTCTTTGCATAGGGGACATATGACATGTCAAAGACAGTTGGCAGCCACCCTGAAATACATACATCCTTGTTCTTCTTAACATTAACTATAATCAAATATACAACAGAAGAGTAATGCATTGAATTGAATATGGATGTGAATAATGTACAATGTCTTGTTTGAAACTGACAGTCCAATAGACAGTAAACTTTATTAAATTCTGAACATTATACAGAAATTGGTTCACTTATCTATACACAGAGTCTAACAATAACAAACCACGTTACCTCCCCGTCCTTCAGAGTATATATTGAAAGTAACTGGCACAAAATGTACTCTAGACAGTGGTTCTCAAACCTCTCCTGGGGACCCCCAGCCCTGAACTAGCTCACCTGATTAAAGCAGGTAAGAGCTTGATAATCAGGTGTGCTAGCTCTGGGATAATTCTAATATATGGCATGGCTAGGGGTCCCCAGGAGAAGTTTGAGAACCACTGCAACAGTTCAGAGTTAAATGTTTTTGATCCAGTCAATTTGAATTTTTACATGTTCTATCAATATATCCACACAGGATATCCATGACACTCTAAAACACAAATAAAGATCATAAATGTAATTTTACAAATATGTAATGTTAAAGTTCTCATGTAGTCTTCTCAAAGTCCCTTCTAATAGATCACTGGGGGTTACATTTTCCTCAAAAAGTTTTTGTCACTGTTAAATTAGAACCAGTTTTGGTGGAAGAATGAAAGTATGAAATCACTATCAAACTAAATACATTTAAATTAAGTTTCTAGCATTGAGTGTTCATTTTTGTGTTGGCAGTTATAGTAAATATATTTTACATTGTTGATTTTCTAAAAACACCTATGGTTAAGAATGTTATCATCACATAACATACGTTTGGTCATCTGCTACAGTACTTTATCCCAGTTGCTATAGAAGTAGGCTATTGAAAGTCTAATCAGAACTTGAACTGACTACCTCCACTATAAAAATGTACAACTTCGAAATGGGCTCGAATCCAGACCAGTTGTCTATAAGCAAAAAGTCTATGCTCTCAGCCCCCACTAAAAGACAAAAACAAACTACAAGACATGCAGTGCAGCGGTCCAGCGTTTGTGTTAAACTGAGCGTTAATACCTAAAGCCTCTCTCCTAAACTCCTGTGCAGTAAGATGGGTCTACATTTAACTGTATAACATGGCCAAGCAGGAGCCAGAAGGCCATGTTTACTGTTTACGTCGACGCTAAGTCGGTGTACTTTTTACACAATTAACACATAGTAATGATTAAGCATTAAAAACGCCTAGGTAAAATATTATAGATAATTTTTCGAGAGGAAAAACGAAATTCAACGAAATGTTATCCTGATTTCCGAAAATCTACCAAACCCTTTTTTCCTTTTTAGTTCTCAGACTTCATCTCGTCTTGTTGACATCAACAACGTCACGCCTTTACAGAACGGCGTGCCTCAACGATTGGCTACTTGGCTGGTCAATCACATAGTTTCCACTGCCTCCTAACATACGATTAGTCCACGACACTGTCAATAAACAAAATAAAACTGTTCACATCGTCGCCCCTCCCTTAACCCTTCTCCATGTCTACATAGAAAATCACTAGATATTATTGCAACTCACAAGACCAAATTAGCAAAGTATACAAAAATATCGTTTCAAATAACCTAAAACGTTTTCTAATAAACAATAAAAATGACAGTCAAGTATAACCAAGCATTCCGACGACATACCATTTAGTCCAGAGTCTCCGTTGTTCTCTGCTACAACAGTAGTTTGGGACATCGTGCCTGCGTGCAGGGTGGCTTGCATAAGACTGTCAATGGAACACACGCAGCCTCTCCACACATTCGGACGTGCGCGTAACCGCGTACCAAAACGGACTGAGTCGTTTTACTTTTTATTATAGAATTGCTACAGCTACACTGTTATTGGGCTATTGTAGCTGATTTTGAACCAGCTGCTGGGACCCAAGCCCGCAATCTTCCTATAGCTATGTGATGTCGTCAGTTTCTAAATTACAAAATGCAGGCAAAACCTAAGCAGATCGAAAAACATTACGTAACCTGCTGGAAATGGTCCCACCATCTCGTGATACAATGCCAGAGATACTAATAAAATGGGCGTTTACTACTTTCAGAACTACGTAATATCGCTAATAAGAATAATGTATATAGTTTTTTTTCATGAACAAATTAGAACACAAATACAGATCCATCTTCCAGTTTCCATATAAAAAATATAATGCACCTTGGCGTGGGGCAGAAATAGGCAAATTTTTCCACATTTCAACATTGGACAATCCATGGCAGTAAATCTAATTTCAAGAGTCAATAATTTAATTTAATAACAAGGAGATTTTTTGAAAAAAAATGTTACACTTTATTCCTGTCATTACAGAAACATCTGTAGAGGTATCATAACCAACCGTCAAACATCACTTGGTGTAGGCTTAATGATGAATAAAATCAGATTGAGCATGTTAATGGTGACTTCCCCATTCTGATTTTCATACTTACATTACAGCTCTATTTAAATAACAGACCTAAAACGCTAAACACATTTAGCGTTTTAATATGTACTTTTCTGTATAATACTGTCAGTGCATAAATCATGTATGACACTTTAGCATTGAATGACAAACATAAAAAATTGAGGTTTTCCTATAATGGAGTATTGCCTTTCTGCAATAAGATAATGCAAGACACTGGGAAACATGAAAACCTGGGAAATTACACAAAATACCATCAAGTAGTGATGAGTTATTGCCCAAAAGTAATATCTTATGTTTATTTTTTAGGTTTTGTTGATTATACACTGCTTAAAAATTTATGGGAACACACAATCATCACAGAATAACACCAAATCAATTAAACTTCAGGGAAATCAATCTGTCCAATTAGGAAGCATAAGTGATTGTGAATCAATGTCACCTGTTTGGTGATAATAATCAGGCAACTGCAAAACAACCCCCCAAAAGGGAATGTTTTGCAGGTGGTGGCCACAGACAAGTGCTCTCTCCCTGTACTTGCTGACTAATTCTCTAGTTTAGCATTTTGCTAGTTTGATCTTTAATATGCTTCAGTCATCTAGACCCAATGTGTGATTTGAATGTACCCTTAATTTTTTGGAGCAGTGCATACCAAACTTCCGTGAATTTCATTTTATTAAAATGAATAAATGAACGATGCTCACTTTGTCAATAGATATGAAAAACCGACACAAAATGCACACTGGATTGTTTTGGAAGGTTTCTGTAAAAAAATGCTTGAGGTTTTGGTAACTGATAATTTCTAAACTGGGCATTCAAATGTGTAATGCTTTAGGTTACTCCATGGGTAAGCTGACTGGGAAAGGCGGTTTAGGATTTTGATTGGTGGATACATTTTTACATGCGCTAAATGTGACCAAGAAAATAGCTTGACACAGCATTGTTTCGTCTTTAACAAAGAAATTTGGCATTATCTCACCAAATATGAAATTAAAATCAATCACATTTTTTATTTATCACGCAGCACTACCTGCTAGTGATTTTTAACTCCAAAAAATGATATACTTGTTCCATTTATAGATATGACAATAATATAATTACTATCATCTTTAAAAATCTCTTTCAAACTGACTTTTTAACAGAAATAAAAATAAGAAAAAATCTGTCTGGTTCTCAGACTCAAGTCTCTTCCAAGCCTTGGCCTGCCTGTCCACCCACAGCCAAATGCCCAGAAGTAGCAGTGGTAAGGACTCTTCACTGGGCAAGACTGAGTAATGTTGTCTACCTAAAAATGTGTGCAGAAAGGGCCAGTCAAACTAAATACATACATGCCCTCAGTTCATGTTTTAGTGTTCCTCTGAGATGTGGCAGCACACCAAGGGCAAACATTTTGAGATACAGCTAGGATCTTTGATACCTCTGTGATAGGGCTTTTATGTGTGTGTATGTAATATGGAGGTTCTTGGAGAAGTATAAGGTAAGAAGAATAACAAAAATTTTAACTAAACCTTGCAAATGAATGAAAAAAAAACATTGGCAGTTGAATAATAAAAAACTTGAAAGGGACAATGATAGGAGAAGTTGAACAGAACCATTAGATGTTTTTTCTTTTTTGACTAACTGTACGCAAGAAAGAAAAACATGAGGCCATTATCTGACATAAATGGAACTGGTTACCCATGTTGCCCTAGCACTGGGCAAGCGGCTTACACAGATTGGCACGACATCACCGAAACAACAAAAAGGTAAGCAACAGGTCACTGCGCCAGAGGCTGATGGAGGGCAAGAATGAGGTTTCAGTTTTCCATAACTGAAAACATGGCATGGTCTGTTTTGACCCTTGGCCGGTTAGTTGTTAATGGCAATGTTGTCACTTGAACACTCCTGGATTAAAATTAGAGGCTGAAGGTAATGGAGTCTACCTTCACAAAAAACACCTAGTTCACTTTGTCCTGAAATATGTAAAGGTTGTTGGTGGTTGCCACAGCAATGATGTTGTCCTGGGGGTGCCAGGCGGTGTGGAGGATTTTCTTATTGAAGTCCAGGCTGTCTACGCTGATCTCATCCTTCTTCCGCTTTCCGCCAGCACAGACCTTGCGTGGCTTGAGGACCTGCCGAGGCTTGCTACTCTCCCGTGACGCTTCCAAGGTCACGTCCCTCCGCTGACCCCGGTCAAACATCCTGAAGAAGTTATTGTACGAGCCTGTCATCACAACACTAAAGAGGAGAAAGAGGGAAAGGATGAAAGGAAATTTAGAACTCAGGCTGCTTTTGGTTATTTAGAATAATTTAAGACTGATTTAAAGGTGACATGTCAAGGTAATGTGTCCAACTACAGTGCAACCAGAAAGTATTCACAGCGCTCAATGTTTTCCACATTTTGTTATGTTACACCCAGAGATGGGCATAAATATAATAGATTAATTTTCTGGGTTTGGCTGAGTTCACAACTTTTGGGAAGTTCCTCAATAAGACCCTAATGACCAGGTGAAAGAAATTCTGTAATTTTATAATGTTTCCCATTGTTCCAATTGAACGTTTTAGTTTTTCATACATCACTGGTAAGTTATTAACTTCTTTTACCTGGTCATTAGGGTCTTACTGAGGAACATTAAATGTATTCATCATTGTTCCCCTTTAAATAGTAGCCTACACCTAGTCATATGCATTTGGATAAGTGAGTGAATGGAGAACAAACTTTGTCTGATTGGGAAATTTAGAATGGAGTAAATACGGTTGTTTACAGCTGTCAAGCGCATTACAACACTTGAACAATATGATGACGCGCATGCTGGCCAAGTTTGGTAGAGAAACACTGCATATATAGCCTATATATAGAGTGCAAATTAACCTCCATATTTGCTGCCTTTTATATTAGGAGATACGCAATGACAATTGTTAATATTACAGGAATTTGGATTATAGAAAAAATATAGATATTTAGTTGAACCAATCACTGTGCAGCTCGAATTACATTTGCCAGAGAACATCAGAATTGACAGGTCCACCATTGGCTCCCTGTTCTCTTCAGATGAGAGCAGGTTCACACTGAGCATGTGACAGACGTGAAAGAGCCTGGAGAACACTATGAGCATGGTGAACGCTATGCTGCCTGCAACATCATCCAGCATGACCAATTTGGCACTGGGTAAGTGATGGTCTGGGGAGGCATATACTTGGAGGGTCATACAGACCTCCATGTGCTAGTCAACAATAACTTGACTGATGTTAGGTACCTGGATGAAATCCTCAGACCCATCGTCAGACCTTATGCTGGTGCAGTGGCCCTGGGATCATCCTGGTGCAGGACAATGCCCGGCCTCATATGCACAGAACCTGTAGGCAGGTCCTGGATGAAGGCATTGATGTCGTTCACCGGCCCTCGCGTTCTCCAGACCTGAATCCATTTGAGAACCTCTGGGACATTCTATATTTTTGCATCCACCGCCACCAAGTTCCAAACTTCTTTCATTTACAGATGGAGGCCACTGTGTTCATTAGGACCTTCAATGCTCCAGATATTTTTCTGTACCCTTCTCCAGATCTGTGCCTCGATACAATCCTGTTTCGGAGATCTACAGACAATTCCTTGGACTTCATGGCTTGGTTTGTGCTTTAACATGCACTGATAACTGTGGGACCTTATATAGACAGGTGTGTGCCTTTCCAAATCATGTCCAATCAACTGAATTTACCACAAGTGGACTCCAATCAGGTTGTGGACACGTCTCAAGGATGATCAGTTGAAACAGGATGAACCTGAGCTCAATTTTGAGTGTCATGGCAAAGGCTGTGAATACTTACTGTATGTACATGTGCTTTATATTTTGCTTTTTACTTTTAATAAATTTGCTAGGATTACCAACACACATCTTTCACATCGTCATTATGGGGTATTGGTTGTAGAATTTTAAGGGAAATAATGAATTTCATCCTTTTCAGAATAAGGGTGTAATATAACTGTATTTAGGAAAACAATTTGATACTTGATACAATTTGATACTTGATACAATTTGATACTTGGCAACACTAACCTGTCGTTTCCATTCCAGCAGCACTCAAACTTGTCGAAGATGCAGTCATTCTCGTAGAGCGAGCACAGCTTACTCCTGAGGTACTCATGAACCTGTCATGGATGGAGAGATGGACAGGTCAGAATACATCAACATATATCCATACATGAAAGCGGAAAAATTGAACTAAATAGTAACAATATTTCAATTCCCGGCACACACGTGGATTTTAAATTAAAAAGCCTTTAATGTGCTTGGCTGTTATATATATATGCTATATATATATATATATATCCATACACCCATCAGCTATAACATTATGACCACATGCCTAATATTGTGTACGTCCCCGTTTTGCCGGCAAAACAGCAGCCCTATACCGACAATCTGCGACGCACTGTGTGTTCCAACACCTTTCTATGAGAACCAGCATCAACTTTTTCAGCTATCTGAGCTATTGACTGCTTTAAGGTCATTTTGTTCAACAAATTTAACGATGTACAATAAAGAGTTTGATCTTTAATATGTTTCGTTCATTGAGACCCAATGTGTGATTTGAGTGTTCCCATAATTATTTTGAGCTGTGTGTGTGTGTGTGTGTGTGTGTGTGTGTGTGTGTGTATACACACACAGTACTGTCGTATACAAAAGTTTAGGCACCCCCGACAATTTCCATGATTATCATTTATAAATAATATGCTGTTTGGATCAGCAATTTCATTTTGATCAATCAAAAAGGACACAGTAATATTTCAGTAGTAAAATGAGGTTAATTTGAATAACAGAACAAGTGAAATTAGACAGGTGCATACATTTTGGTACCCCAACAGAAATATCACATCAATATTTGGTTGAGCCTACTTTAGCAGAAATAAAAGCCTCTAGATGCTTCCTATAGCCTGTAATGTGTGTCTGAATTCTGGATGAAGGTATTTTGGACCATTGCTCCTTGTAAAACATATTTAGTGTCATCAGATTTCATAACTGCAAATGTAATTGCCTACCATCTGTAAGCTGTTGGTGTCGTAATGACCATTCCAATGGTGCATGCTCATTTTTTTGGGGTCATTGAACAAGCATGGAAAACATTGTTTAAACCTTCACAATGAAAATCTGTAAAGTTATTAGGCTTTTTTACATGCATTATCTTTAAAATACAGTGTCCTGAACAAGGGATTTCTTTTTTTAATGAGCTTATATAGAACTATGTAAATTTTAGGTGAAATATTTAGAATGTGAGGGTCAAGACATTTTAAATAAAATAATTAAATGTAAAACTTGTTTGCCTTCTCATTTCATGCTGTTTTCAAAGTGTAAAATCATGTAAAATATTTTAGTCTTAGATTACCCACTAGTGGACATCATCTAAAACTACAAGCAGGGAATTAAATGTGGTCAGTTCCTGACAAAAACATGTAATCTAATATATAATATTTTATTAAACAATTGATTTAACACATCTGTTAACTTTCCTAACACCCACAACTGCCTCAGCCACTCTCACCTGGTACGTCTCCACAGGCCTGCTCTCCATGTTCAAGTCCCAGATCTTAACAGACAGGTAGTCACGGGTCATCATGTAGCGTCCGTTGTGGCTGAACTTGACATCTGAGATGGACGAGATGATCTCGGAGAAGAAAGAGCGGTTACTGGGGTCCTCCGGCTCCTCAAACACTGGAGGACAATTTGGTGAAATTAGCCTTCCATTTGTAATCCAAAATCCACATTTTTGTGCTAGCTAGCATTTCCATCCATCAGTGGTGAAATTAAACCATGCCAAGCTATCACTAACACAAACGGCTATAGAGGAAGTATGGGTGCCAAGGACAAAATTAGGAGCTAATTTCACAATCACATTTAGATAAGGAATTATTATAATTTAAAGGGGAACAATGACAAAATCCTATAATTCGTATACGTTTTCGCTGTCTTGCTCACGAGGCAGCTCTCTAATTCAGATAGCGCAGGGTCGAGGTAGGTGTGTGCTACGTGAATTGGCTATATGGCTTTGTGCAGATGAATGTGCTCGATACAGCTTCGTGAAAAAATTACTATTTGCATGAAATAGTAATGTTCTTCCACACAAAAAACCCTGAAAATGGGAAACACAATTGATTTTGGTACATAACATGTAATTTTCTTTCTGATAGACGTCAGTCGGTACCGTTTCATACATCTACCGAGGAGGAAATGGCAGCTTGTGTGATTTCAGGTTTCTGACAGGGCTTGTTCTTCAAATTGTAAAAACAAAATGCAGACTTCTTTTTCCAACCACACTTTGCTCTGTCAATAATACATTCTCAATCATGTAGGATATCAGATTAAGAATATATAATTGATAGCGCAATTGTATGTTGTTTTTTGAAACTACTGAAATACGAATACAAAAGCTTCAAGAAGACTGCATTTCGAACGCGTCCTCTCACAGGCACTGCTACCCAAAAGCATGCAATGTTGCTTTTCCTCCCTCTGCCGAAGACAGGAAAGATATGTTTCAAACCCTACAACTGACAAAATGTATGTTAAAAAAGCAATTGGGCTTCCCATTCATTTTTAATGCAAAAAGTCATTATTTCACAAAGCTGTATCAAACGCTTTCATCTGCACAAAGCCACATAACCCATTCACGTAGCACTCGCATTAGCTCAACCCTGCCCTCCCTGAGTGAGAGAGCTGCCCGATGAGGGAGACAGTCACATAAGTACTCCAAATGATTTAGGAACACAGACAAATTACAGAATTTGGTTATTGTTCCCCTTTAAATTAAGCAATTGTACAAACATGGGCATAAAGAAACCATATTTTGGTAATAGATCGGTAAAAATATTATGAAAGGTTGTACATGAAAAACATTGCTGACCCCTGCCTGAGGTGGAACCTAGGTGATCATAGCTGATACTCACATTTGGAGTGCTTATCACATAGCGCTGACTCCCTCATGTCACAGAGACGGATGGTTCCCTTGCTGCTGCTATAGACAAAAGTGTTGCACTGGTGCGGATGAAACTCAGCTGCCGTGATTACCTCTGTCAGCTCCTCCATGTTGGCTGGCTTTATGTCCACAATGTCTGGGAGAGGCCAAAGTTAAGAGGTGCTTGCAAAGCTAGTTAGAAGCAATACAGGACACTAGGGGTAACTGTTTAACTGGAGCCAGGTCTTTGAAACATGCATTGTTACTTTAACTAGAAAAGGACAAGTGCTAGAGCTATGCATCTGTATATCAGTGTTTTGTACCCGTCAGCCAGCTAAGTAGAATGGGAAGTCTAGTACTGGAGAAACAGTTTACTCTAGCTTCTTAATTGTTATATGTTTTGTCCTTAGTAGCTCAGGTCATCAAACAATACTGTTTTACTTCTGCATCATGGCATGATGCAACCTTGCATCTAGTGACAATACTGTTACCACTGGACATCTAGAAATGAGCTTGCAGGTTTTATTTGCGTGCTCTAGCTTGGGCTAGTTAGCGCTAGTAATATTGGTTAGCATCACTTACATGCTGGCCAAGTAATAAATCAGTCATGCGGTCAAAAAAATCTAATAAATTGTACTGAAATTTATTTCAAAAGCAAGTTTTGACATGTCAATCTGCTGTTCGATAGTAACATTGCAAATGTAATATTCTTTGCCATTTCACAGGGTTGTTAATTCAAGTTTGTCTTCAAAGATGAATATAAGGCAAGAGTACAGATGGTCACCTTAAATTTCTGGTTGAAAACACATGATTTACCTATTAAGAATAATTTCATTGCTCCATTTTATTTTATGAAAAGTATTGGGACAATATTCAACTTAAAGCAAATGTATAAAAGTATAAAAGCTAACATTTGTTGGCAAATCCTTTCCACGTCATAACAACAGAAAGTCTTTCACATATTGACATCACCAAAATGTTGGTATCATGCTTTGAGTTGCTTTCCCAAGCATTTACAACAAACATTCTGAGCTGCTGCTTACTTCGAGGAGTTTCTTATTTAAGTCTCCTCTTCAGAAAGTCAAACGCATGTTCAGTTGAATTTTAATCAGGGAATTGACCTGGCCAGTCTAACACCATTTCTCCCTTTGTTGTGTTGCAGTGTTAAGTCCTGCCCAATAAGTCTGGTGGCATCTTGTACATTGGTAGCCAAGATGCTTCTGTACACTTATGAATTATTTCAGCTGCTTCCATTATTCTTTAAATCAACAATAAAGTAAGCCTCTTCCAGAGGTAGCCATGCATGCCCATGCCATGACACTACCTCCATCATGCTTCTCACACAATGTTATCTGCAGTTCCATCTTTCTCCACGTTTGCCTTCCCATCAATTTGATAAAGGTCTCATCTGGCTAAAACAATCTTCAGCACACGCTAATCTGGTCTTTCCATTTTTGGTGCTCATCAAACATTTGCATCTTGCACTTTAACATTGTAATACTGCTTCCAAATTCTTCTGCATATAGTAGATTGATACTTTCACCTCAGCATTCCAGAGGCTGTAACTGATTTCACCAATAACCTTTAGCGTTGTTATTCAGAGCACTGTTCTTCTGTTATTAACTGCTTATTCCTTATCATACCTAGTTGTTGCTAATTCCTTAAGACACCCAAGACATTCCAAACTGTTGATTAGCCTATGTCCAACTCTTGTGCTATAGCTTTAAATGAGTTCCTCTTTTCTTTGAGCATTCACATCATCTGCTTTTCTTTCAAAGAGAGCACCCTAGTCTTAATGTTGGATTATGCCTACTGACAATAAACACAAAGTCCAAAGGCCAATGCAAAGTATGGAACTTGCAATGTGACATCAAACACCTGTAAGTGAAATGTCCCAATACCTATGCTCATAAAACAGGGGGATGAAATGCTGAAATGTATGTTATTCTTAGTTGGTAAAACATACCTGTTGAAACAGCAGACAAAAGGTGATAGTCTGTACCCTTGCCTCATATTAATCTTTCAATCGTATTTTCATGTGCTTTATTTGTACAGCAAGATTAGCAACTTTGCTTTAATGTGCCAAAAATTATGGAGAGCAGAAGTTATAATCGATCAGCTGTCTATTACAAACATGTTACTAAATTATTGAAGGTTAAGACTAAAATACTTAACAGAAGTAACGCCAGTATGTCTTTTGTTAGCAGAAAATCAACTGTCCAGGATAAGTCTGTTGTAATTTGCTGCTTCTACACTTAAGCCACTACTAGATGCAGTCAAACACTGTGCTCTTCCATTTATCTCTAAGTATGGTGTTGGGACTGTATTTGGTGTACAATAACCTTCTAACATGTAAGACAGTAATATTACATTTAGGACAATGAGATATTGCAAAAATACTAAACATTGGGTATACTATAATTAAAAGCTGGCGTAGGATACTGAAGCTGCGGTCAGTAATCTCCTGGTGCCAGAGGTTGATGCGCAGGTCGTCTGCTGATAGATATGTCTCATGGTCACTGTTAATTGAAATAGAGTTGATATGGTAGGTGTGGGCATTGGCAAACACCCTTCGAGGGCTTGCCTCTACCATGAGGTCCATCGGTCTAAACACAGGCACCTGCAAGAGTACAGTATATAGTCAGTGGGACAGTTTCAGGACAATAGAATAATTTGACATGCTTGGATTTTAATATTTCCTGCTTTCTTGGTAGGTGAGGCAAAAAAATAAATTAAAAAAAGTGTGATTGTGCAAATCACAGGGCCCTAAATTTTAGTATGCAGCATATATTGTATTGTACTGCATAAAGCGTGCACCCGCAAATAAGTAGCAGCCTCGTACAAGTCGCAGGTATCTTGTTTTGTGTAAAAAATTATCTGTATTTTGTGCACATCCACACAGGGCACATCATTTTTATACAAAAGGTGACACCAATCTCATCTTGCCTAGAACCTCATTGATTGGCACTCAGCTATTCATAGTGTTACAAATATTAAACATTGTAGTTCAACATGTATTTCAATATTCAAATGGACCTATACACTTAAGTGATGTTTCCTAGTCTGAATAGCCCAGTTTTACGGGCAAAAAGTATCACCAACTAGTGTCGTCATAAATAACAAATTCAAATATCAAATAATTGGCATCCAACCAGAAACTATATTGGTTTGTTTGCAATGATTTGCCTAATGAGAGTATTTTCTCAAGTAGGCTAATCAAATTATACAAACTGGAAAAGTATGTGACGCTTAGGTACACTAAAGTTATAAGGTATAATGAATGTAGTTCAATCTTTATTTATTGCCTAATGCCCATAGAATACACACTCATCCAGTCAACACCTACTTAATGTATTGATTTTGAATAATATGATAGAAACCCATCCTACACAACCCCAGCCTTTGTTTACGTGGCAGGCCTGCAGCAGCAGCAGCAGGCCGGGGCAAGATGGGATTAGTCATACAGTTTCTGCCCTGCCTGCAATTACCAATTTACCAACATCTTACCTCGAGGGCATAGCTGAAATTAGAACAAGTGTTTCTATACACATTTCTCTCATCAGAAGCAGGAGTAGGCAGAAATTCACGTTTGGCTGCGCATAATTAACTGTGGCTGGGCCAAAAAAGTATCCTAAAGAAATCCAGCAAAATACCTGACATAGTAAAGCAATTTAACCTTTTTTCAAAAACACCAACAACTTCCCTTGACAAACAAGCTTGCTTATTAAGATGAGACACGATGCCCAACTACCGGTACATCTTAAATAACACATTTGATAAATATGCAGACTTGTCCCAACAACTAACAAAAATGTAGGCCTATTAAGTAACTACACAAATGCCTTTATCTTTATAAACCTAAAAAGCGAACAAAACAGTGAGGATGGTGATCACCAAAATTCAGGGATGTAGCATGAGAAGAAACACTGGGGAAGCCAACCTTATGAAACAGCACTACAACATTATTATTGTATTATTACAAAAAAATTCGAGTAATATCATTGACAACTTAACATCTTGAAGGATACTTATAGTTAATTGGACAAACTATAGAAATCTTATAGGACTCTTAGTACCAGCAATATTATAGCCAAAACAGCAGTGAAACATTACGGGGCTAAATGCTGTAAAAAAAAAATGCTGAAAAAAAAATGTTAAAGGTAATGATAACTTGTTGCCAGTACCTTTTCAATTTTAGACATTTTCTTCAAGATAATAACAGAAAATGCTCTATAAAACACAGTATAGATATCTGTTACGAAGTAATCTGCTCTGAGTGTTAACAGATATTTGCTGTGTTTATAAAGTATTTTCTGTTCTTGTCTTGAAGGAAATGTACAGTGCTTTCGGAAAGTGTTCACAGCACTTCAGTTTTTCCACATTTTGTTATTTTAACCCTTACTCTGAAATTCTACAAACAATACCCCATAATGACAATTTGAAAGAAGTGTTTGAAATCTTGGCAAATGTTTTTTTTTGCTAAGAAAAAAGCACTTGTTTGTTGAAGCACCTTTGGCAGCAATTACAGCCTTGTCTTTGAGTATTATGCCACAAGCTTGGCACACCTACTTTTGGGTAGTTTCTCCCACTCTTTGCAGGACCTCTCAAGATCCATCAGGTTAGATGGGGAGCATCGGTGCACAGCCATTTTCAGATCTCTACAAAGATGTTCAACCGGGTTCAAACCTGGGCTCTGGCTGGGCCACTCAAGGACATTCACAGAGTTGTCCTGTAGCCACTCCTTTGTTATCTTGGCTGTGTGCTAAGGGTCGTTGTCCTGTTGGAAGATGAACCTTCGACCCAGTCTGAGGTCCAGAGCGATCTGGAGAAGGATTTCAGCAAGGATGTCTCTGTACATTACAGCATTTGTAGTGGAAGTTTAAAGTGTTTACAGTACAGATATGCAGATATTAAGGGCTTTCAACCTGGTTGGCTACCCCACACCTATTCCTTCCCGGAGTTGCTTCTTTAGAGACGCAAATACAGAGGATGCAGGGAGGTGTGAAGCATCACCCCTCTTCCTTGAAGACACAGCCTGAATGTAAAGACCAACGGAAAACCTAATG
>JACXGM010010312.1:0-26439 GCA_016801145.1 Umbra pygmaea | reverse complement strand
GTGTGGATGAGGTGTGGAGCAAATGAAACTGGAATATGTAAAACGCACAAGATTTGTAAATATTGTAAATAACACAAATTGTATAAGCTAGAGATAATATTAAAATGGCATAGGTAATTGGTCTCAACATTTGGTCACGGTAGGTAAGGGTTGGGATGGGTGTGGAGTGTAGGGGCAATAATAATAAAAAAATAAAAAAATAAAAAAGTGGGATTGGAAATGATGCACAATATAGAACAATGACAACCATGTTGTCAAATACTGAAGCTGACCTTTCCCCAAAAAATAAAAAAAAATAAAATAAAATAAAAGGCCCATGATCACTCTGGATAAACTGCAGAGATCTACAACTGAGGTGGGTGAGTCTGTCCATAGGACAACAATCAGTCGTATACTGCACAAATCTGGCTTTTATGGAAGAGTGGCAAGAAAGACATTTCTGAAAGATATCCATAAAAAGTTTGTTTAAAGTTTGCCACAAGCCACCTGGGAGACACCAAACATGTGGAAGAAGGTGCTCTGGTCAGATGAAACCAAAATGGAACTTTTTGGCAGCAATGCAAAATGTTGTTTGGCGTAAAAGCAACACAGCTCATCACCCTGAACACACCATCCCCAGTGTTAAACATGGTGGTGGCAGCATCATGGTTTGGGCCTGCTTCAATTCAGCCGTGACAGGGAAGATGGCTAAAATTGATGGGAAGATGGATGGAGCCAAATACAGGACCATTCTGGAAGAAAACCTCATGGAGTCTGCAAAAGACCTGAGACTGGGACAGAGATTTGTCTTCCAACAAGACAATGATCCAAAACATAAAGCAAAATCTACAATGGAATGATTCACAAAAAATCTGAAGACCTGAATCCAATCAAGAATCTGTGGAAAGAAGTGAAAACTGCTGTTCACAAATGCTCTCCATCCAACCTCACTGAGCTCGAGCTGGTTTTGCAAGGAGGAATGGGCAAAAATGTCAGTCTCTCGATGTGCAAAACTGATAGAGACATACCCCGAGTGACTTACAGCTGTAATCGCAGCAAAACATGGCGCTACAAAAAATTAACTTAAGGGGGCTGAATAATTTTGCACGCCAAATTTTTCAGTTCTTTATTTGTTAAAAAAGTTTGAAATGTCAAATAGATTTTGTTCCACTTCATGATTGTTTCCCACTTGTTGCTTCTTCACAAAAAATTACAGTTGTATATCTTTATGTTTGAAGCCTGAAATGTGGCAAAAGTTCGAAATGTTCAAGGGGCCGAATACTTTCGCAAGGCACTGTACATGTATAGCAATCTATATATATATATTAAACATCCACCCTAAAAATTTAAGGTTTTAAAGAAATGTTAATGGAAAATATCCAACACTGATCATTTCTAAAAAATAAAATAATAATTGTCATGTTCTATCCCTTAACTTAAGCAGCCCTGCAATGACAGCCCTGAGGATGAAACTGGAGGAGCTGGAGTGTCACTTCACCTGGGAGCTGGACTGCAGCCGGTACAAGCTACTCTGTATCAGGGATCATCTGGAGGACATAGGCAATGACAGAAGCTGTCCATGGCTTGGTCAGAAGTACAACCTTTTGGCTTATATACACCACACACTAGGCTCCAATGATGTTGCCCTGCAGTGCCTCAAGAAAGCAGAGGAGGCCTATAAACTAAACAGGCCTTTAGACCTGATGGGTCTATGTCTGCTGATTACCTATGGAAATCTATCCTGGGTGTACTATCACCTGAACAACCAGGAGGAGAGCCTGGGGTACATGAAGAAGGTTGAGGCACTGCTACATGATTACCCCTCACCATCCCAGGGAGAACTGCACCCCATGCTTTGTGCTGAAAAAGCCTGGACCCTCATGAAGTTTGACCAGGAAAAAAAGAAGAAAGCAATTGAGTATTTCCAAACAGCCATTTCAGTTGAACCCGAGCGAAAGGAGTTGAAATCAAGCCATGCTTTGGTCCTAGCATCAGTTCATAATTTTAATCCAGATAATCAACAGGAGGAGTCCAGGGTTTTAGAAACGTTGAGACTGGTTAAGGAACACGATCCAGACAACTTGTATGTAGCAAGTACCTACCTTATAAGACTTGGTTTGGGCAGCCAGGTGAGAAGGGAAGAAGCATGTGATATAGCGTTTCAAATTTTAAATAGGCCTTTCAGCTGTTACAGTGGTTTTGTCCTTATTCTTTATTTTTACAGGCTATATTTATCAAATGATGCAGCTATTGACCTAGCATTAGAGGCTTTGAAAAGGCATCCAAATGTGCGCTACCTAAAAATGTCTCTAGCAATGTGCTACAAATGGAAAATAATTTCAATGGAGGACAACGCAAGCAAGGAGCTCATGATTGACAAAGCAATCAGTCTCTATATTGAAGTGATTTCACGCTATGTAGATACATCAATTAAGTTAAAAGTGGACCTGGCAAGCATATATGCATTATCAAGCATTGACAGAAGGGAACTAGCGGATCAGATCTATGAGGAATTACTTGCCACAATTCAAGAGTCACCAATGTTACAGTTAATCTATAACCGATATGCTTCATATCTGCATTTTAACCGTAATGATCGCAGAAGATCAATCCAATACCACATGATGGCTGCTGAAATGCCAGATCTTAATATATATGGTGAAAGAAGTTTAAAGACCTTGAGGAAAATTCTAGAACAAGGAAAAGATATAAGTGAAGAAATCTGTAAATTTCTCAATAACCGTCAACTTGAAAAAAGCACAGGGTTAAATTAACCAATCAATAAGGAAAAGAAAATCAATGGTGTCAAATTATGTCTTCATTTTATAGTTTTAGAATGTTTGAGAGCTGGTTGCAGAGAATTGGAAAAAAAATATTTAAAGGGCAGATACAATGTAATACAGGTATATTTCCAAATCAAAGGAAAATTGCAAAGGTCATTCCAATTTATAAAAAAGGAGATAAGCATTATTTTTCAAACTACAGACCATTTTCTCTCCTTCCACAGTTCTCAAAGATTTTAGAAAAGCTTTTTATCCATAGATTCGATAATTTAATAGAAAAACAATCTACTAAGTGAACATCAATATGGCTTCAGATCAAACCGGTCTACTACAATGGCAGTAAAAGAGTTAAGAGAACAAATATCTACTGCTATGGATAATATGGAATTCACTGTAGGAATTTTCATAGATAAAAAAAGTATTTGATACAATTAACCATAAACTAATAATGACCAAACTGGAAAAATGTGGGATTAGGGGAGTGGCACACTAATGGCTCAGTAGTTACCTGGAAAATAGATATGAATATGTTCAATTAAAAAAAATAAGTCAGATTTATTGAGGGTTACATGTGGGGTCCCTCAAGGTTCAGTGCTGGGTCCAAAATTGTTTCTATTGTACATACATGACATCTGTAATATATGTAAAATATTTTAATTGGTTTTGTTTTCTGATGATACCAACTTGTTTTGTTCTGGCCAAAACCTTGAGCAGCTTTTGGATACAGTGGAAACTTAACTACATTCTTTAAAACAATGGTTTTATTTTAACAAGCTGTCACTAAACATAAATAAAACCAAATACATAATATTTGGACATCTGAAATTCAAGAATTTTTGACATTATGTTAGATAATATTCAAATAGAAAGAGTATATGAAAATACATTTCTGGGAGTTATCATAGATCACAAATTATGTTGGAAAACACATGTTAATTATATCAAAACTAATATATCAAAGTCCATAGCTATTCTGTTCAAAACCAAAGATATTCTTAGTACAAATTCATTATCTATTATATCAATCCCTTATAATGCCATATGTAAATTATGGTGTAGAAGTTTAGGGGAAAACATATAAAACAATTACAAATGCAATTTTTTTACTTCAAAAGAGAGTGATCAGAATCATAAATGGGGCAAATTATTGTGAACCAACAAATCAGTTATTTATAAATTTAAAGGTACTTTAAATAGTAGAACAAATGTAAAACAAAGATGTGTTTCGGTGTATGGAGTTAAACTGTGGAATGAATTAGAAAATGCCATGAAAATGTGTGACACAATTGACCGATTAAAAAAATTATTAAAACAAATGTTGTTAACCAAATATAAAACAGATGTGTGAATACTAGAAGGTACATAATACATAAGGGAATTATTTTTGTTGAACTGGGTTATATAGTGTATACCTAGTTTTTGTAATGCATGTTAAAAGGGTAGGTGTAACAAGCCTTGGCTTCAGCCTACACCTTTTCAGTCCTGTTTGTTTCCTATATATATTTTACTAGTATTGTTATTGTTTGTTTGTTTGTTTGTTTTCTTGTCAGAAAATATTGTTATGTTTGTGAAATTAATAGGAACATATTTTGTTATGTTTTGCATGATGCTTGTTATCAGTGCATTGACTATTGTGGGTTACAGATGGCCGAAATAAAGAAAGAAAGAAAGAAAGTAATATTTTTTTGCTGGCAAAACAAATTTGATGTTTTTCAATAAGTGGTACTATTCATATGAATATCACAAGTGCATTGTGAAAATCATACCAATTGCACATAAAATGAATTACACTGATTGGAAGACCTACCTCACTTCCTGATCATGGTTATTCCATGTCCTTCAACAATACAGTCTGAGGTCCAATCCTAACCCTTCTTTTGGAAGTGTTGTTGCCTGACTTTAACTGTACAGATTAGCCAGCAATGGGTTATCCAATAAAAGCCTGCAGAATCCAGTCTTCAGTGGCCCATTTGCTGATCTTTTTTTAAGCAAGTATTCTATAAAATCTGTATTTCAAATGCAGAAAATGATATACAACTTTATGTTTTACCAAGTTCCATGGTAATAATCAAACACTATAATATCTATTTCCCCACAGCTTTTCTATGGATGAGACCTCTCATAGCACCTCTGAGTAAATGTATTGGTAAAAATAATAAAATGAGTAACCACAAATTCTAATACAACAAGGAGATTGCAGTCTATGTAAAAACTACTTTATGGGCCAGTTTCATTGATACAGATTAGACCAAGATTAAGCCTAGATTACGATCTCTATTGATCTTGATTTTTCAGTCCAGTACTAAACTTAAGTCTTTGACTGTGAATATGGGCCTAAGGCAGTGGATAGTCAACAGTTATTAACTGCACATTTTCAAGATATAATTGAGATTGATTCCTTCTGCAACACTGAAAATATAAACAGTATAACATACATCCATGACATGTGGAGTCCCACAAGGCCCAATTCTCATGCCACTCCTATTCAACCTGTATATGCTCCAACAAAGCCAAATTCTGAGAAAGAAACAAATTGCTTATCACAGCTAGCCCTATCGCCTAACGACTACAGCCCCATTGACTCCCTATGCCAATGCATTGATGAAATTAACAATTGGATGTGCCAAAACGTTTTTCAGTAAAAACAAGGAGAAAACTGAAGTCATTGCATTTGGAAACAAAGATGAAGTTATCAAGGTGAATGCATACCTTGATGCTAGGGGTCAAACAACTAAAGATCAAGTCCGGAATCTTGGTGTGATTCTGGAGTCAGACTTTAGCTTCAGTAGTCATGTTAAAGCAGTAACTAAATCAGCATATTATCATCTTAAAAATATCTCAAGAATTAGATGCTTTGTTTCCAGACAAGACTTAGAAAAACTTGTTCATGCTTTCATAACCAGCAGGGTGGATTATTGTAATGGCCTTCTCACTGGTCTTCCCAAAAAAAACATAAGACAGCTACAGCTCATACAGAATGCTGCAGCCAGGATTTTAAGCAAAACCAGGAAATATGAGCATATCACACCAGTCCTCAAGTCTCTACACTGACTCCCAGTCACATTTAGGATATACTTTAAAGTATTATTACTGGTATATCACTCAATGGCCTACGACCTAAATACATTGCAGATATGCTCATTGAATATAAACCCAACAGAAAACTCAGATCATCAGGATTACATCAGCTAGAGATACCAAGGATTCACTCAAAACACAGAGAATCTTCTTTTAGCTACTATGCCAGCTGCAGCTGGAACCAGCTCCCAGAGGAGATCAGATGTGCTCCAACAGTAGTCACCTTTAAATCCAGACTCAAAACACATCTGTTTAGCTACACATTTACTGAATGAACACTGTGCTGGTCCGAACTAATTGCACTATATTTTATATGGTTTGTTCAGTCTCTTTTCTTTCTTAAACTGTACTATTTTCTAATTGTTTTTCATTTTTATTTTTATTGCTTTAATTTTATCTTTAATCTGTTTTAAATTTTTATGCTTTCCTGTTTATGTAAAGCACCTTGAATTGCCATTGTGTTTGAAATGTGCTATATAAATACACTTTCCTTGCCTTGCCTTGTCTTTCTCTTACTACAGTCCCTAAATATGGAAGGCAGGCTGAATGTAGTAATGAATGTGAAAGTCCTCTGAATCACGAATATGAAACTAATTTCACTGTGGTTCAATGACTACCATAGGATTTGTTTTCATAAAAGTAGTTAATATATTGCTTCAGTGTTCATTAATGCAGGATCATCAGATAAAAAATAATAAAGTTACATTTTCACATGAACACAATGAAGCAGTTTTGAATGCAGCCCAAAATCACATCAAGTACGTTGTGAGGGAACTATTTAGCAAAACTAAAATATGTGAAATATAAATATCTTGAGGTAGTATGTAAATAGTGAAGTTTTTGGTAGGGTGGAGGCCAGGGTTGGTGGATGGGCGCATATATCTGCAACTTTTATCCCAGAGTTTGCGAGATCAAATTCAGAGGAAAGCTTTACATTTGTTTTGTTCTCCATTCCATCATGATGCAGACGTGTTTCCCATTATATACTTTTTGTAATGTTAACCCTAACCTTAATCCTAACCCTGACAATCATACACAAACAAAATATGTAGACCAAAATACACCAACACACTACCACACAACTAAGGCCTATCACTCATACAAACTAACACTAAAGCTCTCTCACTCTCACACCAAAACTACAAATACAGACCACAACCAAAATGGACAGAGCAACTGCATGCTCTACCAGAGAGAGAGACAGAACAAACAATGGCACATTTTATACTATTCAGAGGTGCATGATGGGAAGTGATGATTGAAAACAGCTGGACTGAATAACGGGGGGAGTCAGATATGAGTGATGATTGATGATCAAATGTGCACCACCTGTGGGAGACACACAAACTGAACAGAACAAACACACAGAACAGAACAGAAACACGACAAAGCAGTAACACAGACCAGGACACAGAGATAATATAGATGTGGAGGCTGGGAGACGTAACACTCAGTAACCACATGGCTAACCTTAACCGTATGATTTTGAATACTGTTGAATGCATGGAATATGTGGAATGTTCTCGCATCAACCGGCAGATTTAAACGTGCCGGTGTAACGTAATAGAAGGACGAATTTAGCTTAATAACAAAACATGCAGGTGAAATGTAAAAACACCCCGAATATGTTGGAATACGATGTAATTAATGTTTTCAAAATAGTTTCCTGAGAACATAATTTGGGAGAAGTTCTGAGATATACGGTAGTTTGAATGATACAGGATAGTGTGCATTGAAGGTATATATAAATATTATTTTTTATATGAAAATAAATGTACCCAGGGGCATAATTTGATCATGATGGGCATATGGTGCAGAAATAAATCATGGACCTGTTGAAGACTCATTCTTATGGAGCATATGATGAAACAGTTTAAAGCAGTTTAGAGCATTGGTGGTCTGCATGGCGTAGCAGGCTAAGTCGCTGGATTGCGACCATGGGTTCTCTCACTTTCACCGAGCCTCTTGCAGAAGGCAGTGCAAAATTGGTATAGCACTGCCTGTGATTTGGGTTAGATAAATTACCTATCCTACTACGTTGCGCTCCAGCACTGTGTTCAGATCGGGTGCCTGTAAATTCACGCATGCACCAACTATAGGCTTCCGTTGGGTGAGCAGTGCTAAAAGAATCAGCAGCTGTGCAACATGTGGTTGGATGAACCATGTGGACCCTCATCCAATAGATCTGTACAAGGAGTTGCGGAGCAGCTGACAAGGCAGGATTAGTGAGGGAATGGAGAAGGGAGGAAAATCTGGAAAAATCACACAGAAAAGCAGTTAAGAAGGTAATAACTAAGTAGAGAGTGGTAAATTAGATCATCTTTGAGCACTGAGGCCTGTGGCCCAATGTTTTGTAAGGCCTGAAGATGAGTCTGCACTTTTCACCAACAATGAAAAAATTGCTTTGCACTTTTGCATCATGGCTGTGCATAATTTACAGGCAGCAGATAACTTACAGACAGTGTCATGTGATGATGAGATAAGGGACAGAAGCTCCTGGAAGGGGTTTTGTGTCGTAATTTGTTAAAAAAAAGGAGTATGCAAAGAGTTTATAAAAAAGAGCAAACACTTTTATTTGTTCACAAACAAAAGTCAGGTAACACTGCCGATTAACCATATCCATTACATTTTTCTCCGTCACCATTATACTCTAAATGACGTCACATACAGTGCCTTGAGAAAGTATTTGGCCCCCTTGAACTTTTCGACCTTTTGCCACATTTCAGGCTTAAAACATAAAAATATGAAACTGTAATTTTTTGTGAAGAATCAACAACAAGTGGGACACAATCATGAAGTGGAATGAAATTTATTGGATATTTCAAACTTGTTTAACAAATAAAAAACTGAAAAAATCTAAAAAGTGATTTTTAAAGCCACATTCTCCATCTTCCTTGACTTTTTATAAATATGTGTATTTTACATTATTCCGTTGTTCAGTTTCAACAATCTCAAACAGAAAGTATTTATAGATTTCAATGTTTTTTTTCCCCTAATTCCTACTAAAACCGCCAAAATCAGACGCCTCCTAACGTTGGTACCCAGCCAATTATCTGATACCCAGGCACTAAGCACCTCTCACTGAATGAATGCTGTCAATGACTGAATGGCCAATAACCTCAGACAAAAGATAATTAGCCCTGGCTGAGAATTAACTAAATAATGTATATCATGTCTTAAAATATTTTAAACTTCAGTCTTTGTAATATAATGTAATGATTAAACTGACTGGCTATCATGTGTTTTAGAATTGTCGCCAATTATTTTGCAACAATGACACTCTGCTTCTCATAATTCAAAATGTTTGCCATGTTCATAGTCTACGGTTATAAAGTACATTCAACAAAAATATTCATGTTATTCATCAGTTTTGATCGAAGAAGACACACTGTCAAGTCTGAAAATGTATAGATGGAATAAAACAATTGAACACTGTGTGATGATAAGAATACAAGAAGACAACGCATGGAAACTGACAGGATTGCTGCAGTATCAGGCTATCATTCAGTAAAATAAGGTTTTACACAATCCCATTTTAATATATCCAGGAAACACAGCGAAAAAACATGAATAAGACTACAGAATGAAGCCGCACTACAGACTATACTTCTAATAGTTGAAATCAGGGGTTAAATTGGGATTTATGTTTTAAATAAACCATCAAATTGCCTTTTCTGGAGAGTTTTGTGCAAAGAAATTGAGAAATCTAGTCTTACATGATACGTGCAAAACTGCAAGGTTAAGAGCCTATATTTTGCATTGCTGTGGTATCAACATGTATTATGGCATTTAGCATTTACAGTACATTACTGTTAATCAGTCATCACTTGATTACACATTTTATTACCTTGTTATGATATAAGAAGTGACCCATACAATGTGCCAAACATAATCTGCCACACGAAGATACAGTGCAGCATATGACAGTATAGCAACAGCTGAGAAGATTTGGATCTGTGGTGACCTGCTCACCTCACATAAACTTCCTTCTCGAATTCTCTCTACTACAATACACACACACAGTCACACACACACACACAAAAGCAAACACACACACACACACAAAAGCAAACAAACACACACACAGTCTAACCAGGACTTAACAAACACTCTTCAAAGATGCCAGCTTGGTAAGCAAGTATGTAGTTTTGTTTACTGGTGTAACGATGTAATGGGGTGTGGTGTAGAGAGGGAGATCGCGGCAGATGTATTGGATATTTATTTTTACAGCTTGCAGAAATCACAGGTTGCAGGGTGCGCCTTGCTAGCGAGTGCACTATAGAATATGTATACAGCTCATATATATGTTACTCAGCCTTCATCAACGGCTGATCGTAACCTCACACTTATTACACAGCTTTCATTAACAGCTCAGCGTAGTATCACATGCTCTTAACTGTGGCATGGAACACAGATAACATTGTATACATAGACATTACTCAACCTTCATTAACAGCCGATCGTAACTGACACTTTCTAACTAAAACAAGGGACTCACTTGAACAACTGAAGAGATCCGCAGCTCGTATTATTGTAGTAAAGGGGTAAATAGGATACAATTAAGATGCACTTATGAAGTTAAAGCATTAATAATTAATATTACTTTTCCTCCCCTGTTGCAATAGTCTGGGTTAAGAACGGAGAAATGCTTAATAAAAGCCTATAGAGGATTTATAGAATAGACGTTGTTGATATTTCCTATCTAACCATCTGACCTCACAAATGATAATTTATCCGTGTGTAAACAGCTACGGAAAGAAATACTACAGTGACCCGGGAAAACCTAATCGCTACCCGCGATACTCAGTAAACAGTGCATAGGCTACCTAGCTTGAACTGTGTGCGTGATAAAGGCTGAAACTTCAGAGCAGACCGCAACAAGATAACTTGCATTCCCATTAATAACTCCACCGGAGATGTTCTGGGAAATGATTTAGAATGTCTATGACAGAACTTAGTAAATTAATAATATTTAATTCCAGTTAAAGGGCATCAAAGTACAACACTTTAACCGGACACAGAATTACACAATTATACCAAGAAATTACATGTCGTTTACACTTCTAAATATGATCTACGATCTAAGCATGTCTTATACAGTTCAGTCTATTACAACATTTATTCAACATATTTGCTATGGCACGCACTGACGTGTGGCCAGGAGAGTCGTTAAAGAGATATCATCAGTTTAACCTTAAACAAAGACTTATATTTCCCCTCGAGAGGGGACGCCCCCAACTCCTGCTGCATACGAACTACCTATTAGTTCACTGACTGGAATTGGAGAACAACAGAGTACATTAACAATTTAGATTATGCGTCGCCTTGGCGCCTCGGCGCATCCGGGATGTAACAAAGGACTAGGTTTGAATATATTCCAGAGGGGGAGCTAGCATTTGTCTTCTCCTAGAAACCCCGTGGAGACAACATAACACCTGTACAACCTTTGCAAGTAATAATACCAAACACCCTTTATGGGTGGATCAAAACCAAAATCACCTAGGTACAGGTATAAATGTGTGATATACATTGGGGTTTGCCTCCTTTCCGTGAATCTTAATTCATCCCAGGAGGGATGAGAAGCCAGCTGTTGAAGGAGTCATTATTTGGTCCTATAAACATTTATTTCCCACTACAGAATCGCCCGTTTCGTCGCCAGGTCTGATGCGAGAGGAAGACCGTCACAACGCACTGGAAATCATTGTGGGATCGTTGAGATGTTTAATAAGGACCAAAAATAACAGCATTGTGATGAGGCTGGTGCTAGATGTTATCCCAACAGGTGTAGTTACGGATGGTGGCCAGGTGGAGGTGCTGGTCAGGACCTCTGCTGCTGGTAGTTGGTGTCCTTTGGCAGTATGTTTCACCTCTACCCCAGCTTCTGTAGGCGATATGTGCTTTCCAGGTAGAATGTCTACCCCCCGCAAGGGAGAAATGTCAGGTTCCCATGAGTAGAGTGGATAGTAGAGAGTTCATTTCACAAATACACCACTCACTTTTAAACATTTTGAAAGCAGTTAGCATAGACATGTGATGAATGTAACATTATGTAACATTGTTAGCCCTGTACCGTTAAAGTTAATTGATTTTAAGATATTACGTGTGTACAATAATATTTTGTATTTTCCAACATGAGAGTCTCATTCAAAAAACCAGCCAGTGAAGTGATCCCATAAGATTACCTGGTCCTTAATGACCAGGCCTATAAGATGAACAGTGGAACAGTTGGGGAAGCCCCTGCTCGGGAAAAGACAAAAGGAAAAATTACATGTAATTACATGTACAATTACGTGTATCCAGTGTGTGGTTTAGAGTCACACAACCCAACACAGTACAAAGTCACCTGTAGGGACAGTTAGTTTGTGCAAACCAATGACAAAGTCAATGAGGTGTTCTATTGTGTGGAGCCACCAACATGTCTGCAGCATGTTGGTGGCCCCAACCAGAACTGTTGTGTTGTAACACCTTTGAGTAATCCCATTAATAATAGTAATAAAATAGAGATTGTTAAATGAGAGTGTCTGGGTAAACCAGTGTTGGAACCCAACATTTTAGAGGCATGTGAATGGATGCATTTATTTCCCACTACATTATAAACACCCAACAGTTACGACAAACAGTGACCGCATTCAATGACTGACGGCTCTCTCCAGTTTAGCAGCCCCTTAATAGCAGCCCCTTAATACACCAACCAGCCCATTATCATGGCAAAGCGTGTAGTAGAGCGTGTCAGTGTGACGCTATGGCTGAATCCCAATATGCATACTACATACTACATACTAAAAGTACGTACTACGCAGGTGGTGCTAAAGTACGTACTATTAGGTATATAGTAAGCGAGTATGCTAGCATAGGGGATATACTAACGCGTCATAACGTTGCATCTAAAATTAGACCACTTCCAGAAGCGATGAAGCCCGCGAAGCTTGACAGTAAACATTTGGCACAACCAGTTCGCATTTAACTTAAAATGTATTTTATATTAGTACAATAACCAAAAAATAATGTAATGACACGTTTATTATTACCTAACTTTTGGATACTTACATTTAAACACAGCCAAAGAAGAATTTCGGCTTCGGAAACCCCTCCTATTTTGTGTCGCAACGGATTGTGGGCTATATCAGGCCAAAAAGCATGCAGGGTTGCATACTTCGAAAATCCCCTGGAAATAGTAGACCATCCGGGGACTGCTGACATACTATTTTTGCGTACTATGGTTTGGGACATACTAATCGTAGTCTGGCATACTATTTAGTATGCATACTTTGCGTATTGAGACGCAGCCTATGACTCACCCAAGCGTGTAATACACACGCGGGCTCGCCTTTCCATAAGCGTGTAATACACACGCTAATTAAGCCTCGCCGGGGACGAAACCACTCCCGTTATCCTAACATTAACCACTCAGTAAGCCTAACATTAACCACTCAGAACCCTTGCCGTTAGTCGATCTAAGCTTAACCTTAACCACTATGAACCCTTGCATTTAACGTCTGCATCGCGCTGGAAAAGTGAGTAAAAAATGGAATAAAAAACAATTGATATGCAAAGCCTCCACTTGGATTTGAACTCGGAACCTCCGTGATGTAAGTCGCGGATTTATATGCCTGTCCACCATCCCCAACCTACCAACCTACTAAATCTACGCAATTTACACTCCGCTACGTCACCATGCGATTCGGTTAGTATTGCCTCCTGCTGGTAGAGTACCTTCGTAATGCGTGTAATATTCACGCCTTGGCAAAGCAAAGCGTGACATTGACCCGCAAAACCCGATGGACCAGCGTGTCTATTACACGCCTGGCCGTGATACAGGGTTGCAGCAACACAAAATCTAATAGAGACCAGCTGATCGTCATCCCTAATTAACCCGATCTACCATATAGTGGCCCAACCTAACGGATTAACTAGGAACTGCTTAACCGGAGGAGCTGTCAGTCTTAAAGGAACACACACATATTTATACATTGAACTGAACCACCATGCATATAGCACTGAATGATATGACACACAAATATACATATATGGGAGTCCATGTCCCACACTAGGCTGGGCGTTACAACTGGCTCCAGTAGTTGCCTCATTACAACCTGTTTATTAAGGTATAAAAATGATGATAACACTGGTTAGTTGTACAATCAACATTTTGATTAATTTTTGTTTTACGTTTAGAATTTGGATTTCACATTTCATACAAATTATTCCCATAATGGCTGGTATGAAAGCACCTCAGTATTAGTCTGCCTTTTCTTACAGGCCAGGTGCTCTGAAGATCTCCTCCTTGCTACATTTAACAAAGAGTCAAATATATTCCTTATGGTCAATGGTTATTTATGCTCGCCTTTACCTGGTCATATAGGTTTTACATAAAAACTTCCCAAAACGGATGAACCCTTCACCTTCAACCTTTCACTTTCCAACGAAGAGCAAAAATGTAACATAGCTGCTGTAAAAGCCTGGCAGAATATCACCAGGAAAGAAACGCAGCTTCTAATGATGTCTATGTGTTCCAAACCTCAGGCATTCATTGACTGCAAAGGATTTGCAATCAAGTATTATCATGTTTGCTTGTACAATTACTTTTCAGATTGGTGGCTATATATGAACATTTTTGTAATTCCTATATGCTTCATTCAATAGTAGTGTACAGAGCCAAAATATTGTGAATTATGTCCCTGTCCAAATTTGTTTCAGACCTGACCGTATTGCTTCACTGGCCATAAATGCAGGATCCTCATATCAGCTGAATTAAGTTTTTGTTTGGTGGAATGGAAAGCAGAGTCCAAGGATGATGTGGAGGCAATCATAGTCTTTATGGCAGCCAACACACAGCAATGCCAGATAAGAGAAAGGACACAACTATACACATTGTTCTAAATTATTATGCAAATGATATTTTGCACTGATTTTCCTAAATAGTCGATGCAAATGACAGTCAGTATACTTTTCAAGTCACCAACCGTTAGGGTATACAGTAAGTCAAATGTCATTGAACAAACCATTAAATGAAAACAGTATTTTTTCAAAACTCACTTTTCCACATGATTGGAAACACTGAAATCTTTTTTATTTTCCATGCTTGGCCTCCGTTAATTTATTCAAAATTATGAATACATCTACAGTTGTACAGTAAGTCACCCATTTGTCAAATGAACTGAGGTGTGATGTCTATCACCTTTCATGAAAAACATATTGATGTTTAATCTAATAAAATGTGTTTTCATCCATTACTAATAAATCAATCAAAACCATGTTGACTAAGTCAAAGTTATTATAATAGTTTGGATTGCATGTGGATTATTGTGTCTATGTTGTGTTAATTACAAAATTAAAAATAATAATAGAAATATTGCATGTGGATTGTATACTGTCCTGTGACTCCAATGACTGTCCACCCACTCCAATCACACCATACAGTTACTCCGCCCACTCCACTCAGGTAATCCATACTCCAACTGTATTAGTGTTGTAATAGTGTGTAACAGTTTGTATTGGTATTGTAATAGCGTGTATTAGTATACTAAAAGTGTGTATTAGTATTGTAATAGTGAGTAGTAGTGTGTATTATTATTGTAATTGTGTATAAAAGTGTGTATTGGTATTGTAATAGTGTGTATTAGTATTGTAATAGTGAGTATTAGTGTGTATTATTATTGTAATAGTATATAATAGTGTGTATTAGCAGGGTGGGAAATTAAGTTTTTTGGCTGGTGGATGCCAAAATCTTACCAGCCTCTTAGATTTTTTACCAGCCACTTTTTCCCAAATTGAAATACATAAAAGAAAACACACTAGTATATTCTATATTGCTTCAATACATTAAATTCACAATGAATATGTGTGTTATTAATAGAGGTCAATAACTAAAGGGACATTTAGTGAAGACAAGTCTGAGATTAATAATTTTTAGATGATTGACAAATTGTGCTAATCTGTTTGCTAATTGTATGTCTTACTACCATTTTTTGTCAGCTACTTTTAAATTACTCATGTAACAGTAGGCAGTATCAACTTTGAGAGGTGTAAAACTTTGCTGTTGTAACACCTGACAAACGCCACAATATTTACACATTTGTAAATTCATTTTCTAATAATCTGTTTGAAAAACATCTGGGATTACTAATAAAGATATTGAAGCATTGGTTAAATGATTTACATTTTAGTCATTTAGCAGACAGTCTTATCCAGACTGATTTACAGTACATTAAGCACAGGGGCATTCTTCCCGGAGCAATTTAGGGTGAAGTGACTTGCCCAAAGACAACAACATTTGGCACAGCAGGGAATCTAACCAGCAACCTTCTGACTACTAGTCTGACTCCCTAACCACTGAGCCATCTGACCCCCAATAATCGCCCATCAAAGTTGCAAGTGTTTCTTCAATAATGAAACGAAACATCTTACAACATTAAATATAATAAGAAACCATATTATGGAGATACTTTAATTAGTACTTGAATAATTGAATTAGAATCTGCTGTTAATAATTAAGTTAAAGTTGAGAAGTTGGACATTGCGCATGTAAATGTCTCTGGGAAAACGAGAGCGGCGTTAATCAGAATCCAATCATTATCGCAGACTAAACAAGTGATTTGAGTGACAGCTGAATCATCCAATGAGCATTTAGAATTCAGTGCTGTATGTGTGTGATTTTCTTTTTTCGATAACATAAAATCGTACCATAATCATCACATCAACTTCCCAGTATCTGTAATTATACACGTTGTCTTTGACATTTTCTATATTGACTTAATCTAGCCTACTCGGGCTTAATACTGGGAACTAAATTGATTTGTTTTTCTTCCATACCGCACTTATGTACCGCAGCTAAAGGCTGAAGTTCGCACAGACCAATATATGCACCTCAACAGAAGTGCATCTTTTTTTTTGTTAATGCGTAAGCTTCCGCATTTTTCGCAAACGCATGTATCTCCAATCCGAAACAAGTAATGTTTAAAGTAGCTGAATAAAAAAACAAAAAACATATCATATGTTGTACAATTCACCCGCCAGTAGTGGTGCAACGGATCGCCATCGATCCGTGATTCGTTCGGATCAATATCTTCAGTTCGGCACACACGTGATCCGCTGATTGATTTATGAAAAAACAAAGTTGTGTGCATGTTCAGTCCGCTCAAAGTGTGGTCATGGTGAGCAGAGGAACGGAGGAGCTTGAACGCCCAGCGTCATTTAAATCCCTGTATGGGAGCATTTCGGCTTCCCTGTTAAATATAATGATGAAGTGTGTAGGCACTGTGGCACAAGAAAGCCATATGACAGTGGAAACACATCAAGCGTGGCAAAGCATTTGAAGCGACATCACCCCGGTGTTTCACTGACAGGAGTGAAACTGAAAGCTGCAAAACAACTGCTTATCACTGTGGCATTTAAGCAATTAATCAGACCGGGCTAAAGCCATCACAAATGTGATCGATGTGTTTATAGGTGCAGACATGAGGCCATATTCGGTTGTGCAAAAGGAGGACTTTAAACACATGCTGAAAGTGTTTGAGCCACGTTACGTCGCATACGGGACATAGTAAAACGCTTAACGTGAAAAAGCTTACCGGGGTTTTAATGTACCTAAACAATAGTCAATCATCACCAAACTTCTCATGGCCATATCTTGTCATGAACACTTAATGACGAGGAAAATGATTAACGTGAATTAATGTAGCCTACCTAAACAACGATCAATGTTAACCACATTTCTCTCTCATATTGCTCATCATAACCACTGAAAATGATAAAAACAACTAACCCAAATTCCAATTATTATGGGCGTTATCTGACGTTAAGCCTTTCTGCTTCATTAAAGCCTATTGTAAAGAAAAGGCTTAACGTGAATTAATGTAGCTACCTAAACAAGTGTCAATAATAATCACATTTCTCTTTCATATTTTCCCCATATTGTTAATAAACAAAAAGACATCTTATGTTTATTTGTATTTTTTTTGCTGATCCGAAAAATGATCCGATCCGTCACTCTGATCCGAGGAACGATCCAATCCGTGAGTTTTTTTATCCGTTGCACCCCTACCTGCCAGAGTGGATGGTAGATTGGGAAAAGTTACCCGCCAATGTGAAAATCGACCCGCATTTGGTGGGTGGCGGGTGTTAATTTCCCACCCTGATATTAGTATTGTAATAGTGTGTAATAGTGTGTATTAGTGTTGTAATAGTGTGCATTAGTATTGTAATAGTGTGTATTAGTATTGTATTAGTGTGTATTAGTATTGTAACAGTGTGTAATAGTGTGTAGTATTATTGTAATAGTACAAAGTGTGCATTAGTGTTGTAATAGTGTGTATTAGTACTGTAAAAGTGTGTAATAGTATTGTAATAGTGTGTAATAGTGTGTAGTATTATTGTAATAGTACATAGTGTGTATTAGTGTTGTAATAGTATCTATTAGTATTGTAAAAGTGTGTATTATTTATGTAATAGTGTGTATTAGTATTGTAATAGTGTCTAATAGTGTGTATTAATATTGTAATAGTGTGTATTAATATTGTAATAGTGTCTAATAGTATTGTAATAAGGTGTAACAGTGCGTATTACTATTGTAACAGTGTGTAATAGTGTGTATTAGTGTTGTAATAGTGTGTAATAGTATTGTAATAGCATGTAATAGTGTGTAATATTAATGTAATAGTGTTTAATAGTGTGTAATAGTATTGTAATAGTGTGGATTAGTATAGTGGTGTGTAATAGTATTGTAATAGTGTGTAGTAGTATTGTAATAGTGTGTAGTAGTGTGTAATAATGTGTAGAATTATTGAAAATAGTATGGAAAAGTGTGAATTAGTATTGTAAAAGTGTGTATTAGTATTGTAATAGTGTGTATTAGTATTGTAATATCCTGTAATAGTGCATATTATTGTTGTAATAGTGAGTAATAGTATCGTTATAGTGTGTAATAGTGGGTATTAGCATTATAACAGTGTGTAACAGTGTGTATTAGTGTTGTAATAGTGTGTAATAGTATGTATTCGTGTTGTAATAGTGTGTATTGGTATTGTAATAGTGAGTAATGGTATGGTAATGGTGTTGTAATAGTGTGTATTAGTGTTGTAATAGTGTGTATTATCGTTGTAATAGTGAGTATTAGTGTGTATTATTATTTTAATAGTATATAAAAGTGTGTATTGGTATTGTACTAGTGTGTATTAGTATTGTAATAGTGTGTAATAGTGTGTATTATTGTTGTAATAGTCTACATTAGTATTGTAATTGTGTGTATTAGTATTGTAATAGTGTGTATTGGTATTGTAATAGTGTGTAATAGTGTGTATTAGTATTGTAATAGTGTGTATTAGTATTTAAATAGTGTGTAATAGTATTGTAATAGTGTGTAATAGTAGGTATTAGTATTGTAAAAGTGTGTAATAGTGTGTATTAGTGTTGTAATAGTGTGGATTAGTATGGTAATATCATGTAATAGCGTGTAATAGTGTGTAATAGTGTCAAATAGTATTGTAATAGTATATAATAGTGTGTATTAGTATTGTAGTGGTGTGTAATAGTATTGTAATAGTATGTAGTAGTATTGTAATAGTGTGTATAATTACTGAAAATAGTATGTAAAAGTTTGAATAAGTATTGAAAAAGTGTGTATTAGTATTGTAATAGTGTGTATTAGTATTGTAATAGTGTGTAATAGTGTATATTATTGTTGAAATAGTGAGTATTAGTATTATAACAGTGTGTATTCGTGTTGTAATAGTGTGTAATAGTGTGTAATAGTATTGTAATAGTGTGTAATAGTTTTTTTAGTATTGTAAAAGTGTGTAATGTTGTGTATTAGTATTGTAATAGTGTGTATTAGTATTGTAATACAGTATAATAGTATGTATTAGTGTTGTAATAGTGCATATTAGTATTATAATAGTGTATAATAGTGTGTATAATATTATTGTAGTGGTGTGTAATAGTATTGTATTAGTGTGTAACAGTGGGTATTAGTATTGTAACAGTGTGTAATAGTGTGTATTAGTGTTGTAATAGTGTGTAAAAGTATTGTAACACCATGTAATAGTGTGTAATATTAATGTAATAGTGTTTAATAGTGTGTAATAATATAATAATCGTGTGTCTTAGTATTGTAGTGGTGTGTAATAGTATTGTAATAGTGTGTAGTAGTATTGTAATAGTGTGTAATAGTGTGTAATAGTGTGTAATAATGTGTAGAATTATTGAAAATAGTATGTAAAAGTGTAAATTAGTATTGTAAAAGTGTGTATTATTATTGTAATAGTGTGTATTAGTATTGTAATAGTGTGTAATAGTGTATATTATTGTTGTAATAGTGAGTTTTAATATTGTAAAAGTGTGTATTGTTGTGTATTAGTATTGTAATAGTGTGTATTAGTATTGTAATACAGTATAATAATATGTATTAGTGTTGTAATAGTGCATATTAGTATTATAATAGTATATAATAGTGTGTATTAGTATTGTAGTGGTGTGTAGTAGTATTGTAATAGTGTTTAATAGTGTGTAGTATTATAGTAATAGTATGTAAAAGTGTGGTTTAGTATTGTAATAGTGTGTATTAGTATTGCAATTGTGTGAATTAGTGTTGTTGTATTGTAGTAGTGTGTAGTAGCATTGTAATAGTTTGTAAAAGTGTCTATTAGCATTGTAATAGTGTGTATTAGTATTGTAATAGTGTTTAATAGTATTGTAATAGTGTGTAATAGTGGGTATTAGTATTGTAACAGTCTGTAACAGTGTGTATTAGTGTTGTAAGTGTGTATTAGTGTGTATCAGTATTGTAATAGCATGTATTAGTATTGTAATAGCGTGTAATAGTGTGTAATCGTATTGTAATAGTGTGTAATAGTGTTTTAGTAATATAAAATGTTTGTAATAGTGTGTTTTAATATTGTAATAGTGTGTTTTAGTATTGTAGTAGTATTGCAATAGTGTGTAACAGTATTGTAGTAGTGTGTAATGGTGTGTATTATTATTGTAATAGTGTGTAATAGTGTGTATTATTATTGTAACAGTGTTTACTAGTGTTTTTTTGTTGTAATATTGTGTATTAGTGTTGCAATGGTGTTTATTAGTTTGTAACATTGTATAATAGTGTTGTAACAGTGTGTATTATTATTGAAGCTTCAGCTGAAGAAATTTATTCAATATGCCCCTCTGGAAGTTCAAATGCAAAACGATTAAACAATATAGGTCAAATAACCACTATATTACTTAGAAGGTTTTCTGAGTACAAAGTATGAAAGTCCTTTCACAAACACAACACACACACACAAATTATCCATATATGATTAAGAGCTTACATCATTTGAAGAATGCAGGGAAATGTAAGTACAACTTTGAGTAACTGGCTAGAGTGGAAAAATTGAAGATTTGGAGCACTCAAAAAAGAGAAAATCAGTCCCAACTGATGCTCAAAAAATTTATTACTGATGTTTCGACGCCTCTGCGTCTTCTTCAGAGTTTGACAGAGACAACACTGATGTCTTGTTATATACACAACTGAATTAATGACAGCTGTGTCAATTAGGATAGTGAAGTGCCAATAACAAGGTGCTCTATATTTCCAATGGAACACAGAAAGTGGTTGTACAGGAACACACAATATACAATATGAATATACAATAGAATACGCGATCTAGAATGTGAATCAATATATACACAAAACACACATAGTTACAAATCATTACACATTTCAAGGAAAATATGTATAGCTGATAGTACTTGATACTTATTAATATTTATTTTAATTAAACATTTAGTTAGCACGACAATGCGTAGATATAGCTGTTGGGAATACTAACCCAGAAATGAGCTGAGTGAAAAATCGTCATTGATACCCTTCGGATTCATAGTGTCTAACGTATATTGCCAAAATGCCTCCCTCTGTTTTAATTTCCTACACACTATTAGACATTATTACATACTAATACACACTAGTACAACCTATTACAATATTAATACACACTATTATAATGCTAATACACACTATTACACAATATTACAATACCAATATACACTATTACAATACTAATACACACTATTATAATAATACACACTGTTACAATACTAGGTAAAACTTTATTTTGAGATTCCAAAAAGTTAATCTGTAGATACTCTACAGATTATCTGCAGACTATCAACAACATGTTAACAAAGTATATACTAACCCTAACCCTAATCCTAACATTAACCATTACCCTAAAACATATTCTAAATTGACCCCTACCCTTAAACTACACAATTAGTTGCGTATCAGCAGATAGATTGTTGATAGTTTGTTGATAGTCATAGCATTAACAAACTATCTGTAGAGCACCTACAGATGGAATTTTGGAATCTCCAAAAAAAGTGTAACCCAATAATAATTACACACTTTTATAACACTAATTCACACTATGATATACTATTACAATAATACTACACACTATTAAACACTATTATACACTATTACACACTATTACAATACTAATACACAGTATTACACACTTTTACAATACTAATTCACACTTTTACATACTATTTTCAATAGATCTACACATTATTACACAATACTACACCCTATTACAATACTTCTACACATTATTATAATACTATTACACACCACTACAATACTAATACACACTATTACACACTATTGCAATACTAATGTACACTATTACCATACTAATAAACACTATTACAATAATAATACACACTATTGCAATACTAATACACACTATTGCAACACTAATATACACTATTACACACTATTACAATACCAATACACACTTTTATATACTAATACAATAACAATACACACTATTACTCACTATTACAATATTAATACACACTATTGAAATACTAATACACCCTATTACAATACAAATACACACTATTAGATAACTAATAAACACTATTAAACACTATTACAACACTAATACAGTTGAAGTATGGATGAGCTGAGTGGACTGGGCGGAGTTACTGTATGGTATGATTGGAGTGGGCGGACAGTCATGGGACTCACCGGACAGTGTACAGGACAGTGTCTGACTGTCCCGACACAGTAATGGGAGTCACAGGACAGTGTCTGACTGGTCTCTACACTACTAACAGAACAGGACAGTTATTGCTGCCACTGCTTCTTAGTTTGCCACCATTGCTTTTCATTAAGCTTTTATTTTGAAGGCCTACTTCCACTGAGCTGCAGTGCCAATTTGCATATTAGCTAAATATTTAGTTTTACCAAGCACATTTAGGTTTAACATTTAACATTTAGATATAACATTTAACATTAAGATATCTCATTTAATATTTAGATTTAACATTTAACATTTAGATTTAACATTTAGATTTAACATTTAACATTTAGATTTAACATTTAGATTTACATTTAACATTTATATTTAACATTTACATTCAACATTTAACATTTAACATTTAGATTTAACATTTAGATTTAACATTTAACATTTAGATTTAACATTTAACATTTAGATTTAATATTTAGATTTAACATTTAGATTTAACATTTAACATTTAACATTTAGATTTACATTTACATTTGACATTTAGATTTAACATTTACATTCAACATTCAACATTTAACATTTAACATTTAGATTTACCATTTAGCATTTAGCATTTAGCATTTAGATTTAACATTAAGATTTAGATTGAATATATTTTTTACAAGAAAAGGAAATAAAACAAAGTTTACAAATATTGCTGTAAATGTGGTAAGAAGTGACTTGAAAAAATGAACAATACTATTTAAACGTTGTTTGGAGCTAAATGTGGTGAAATGTTGCTGTTAATTTTAATGTGTGTCACTTTAAAATCGCAGCCCCATAGTCATAGTCTGCAGTCTAACAGTTAGGCCCATGTTTTAAAGACACCTAGGTTTTATTTTCTGGAATGGAAAACAAAGTCCAAAGATGACATGTGGGCAATCAAAGTTCCTATAGCACTCAACCCATTTCAGTGCAAGAGAATCGAAAGTACACAAGTATAAAGCTAGGTTGGTATAACTTACACTCACTTTTCCAGGTAAAAGAAAATACTCCTGCACAACTATGAAGTAAGTATCTACCATATTCAACATTCACTAATTTTACAAATAATATAAGAGATTATTGGCTAAAAGTTTATTGGCTCATAGAAGTACCGCTGCTAAAAAAGGTCCATGAAAATCATAAAAGATTAGAAAATTTGTGTTCCCAATGTGAACAACTTATCTATCTTATTTCAACGTGGAATTGTACAGTTAAAGCAAGCATTTATTTTGCGGCAGTGAGAAAAAAAATTGGGGGGGATATTTTAGGAATATTTTAGGACTTTTTTTTCCATATGACCAGCAATTGAAGGGATGTACAGGTTGTGATCCCACAAGTTTGTCAATAGGCACACACCTGTCTGTCTTTGGAATATTTAAGCAAGAAGGCATGAATATAAAACACATCACTGTTAGCTGACAAGACTATTACACACTTGTTGCCACACTGGTGGTAAATAGGATCATCTTGTTGTCACCCTAACCAGGTCTATGTTAAGTTTACCTGCTGTCTCTGTCATTTGATGAGCAGAGACTTTGTGTTTTTGGGGGTGGGTTTGGGGATCTGTCTGTGTTTGTCCCTTTTGTCTCTGTTTTGTTCTTTGGTCTCTGTGTTATTGCCTTTGGCAATTTTATGTTTTTATGTACTGTCTAATAATTGGCTATGGTTACAGACTGGATGGCTAGGGAGATTATGTCTTCTGACTTTATCTTTTTTATGGAGCTATTCATATATTACTTCTAATGGCAAGCATGTCAATAGCTGACCAACGCTGTAAGAAATTCGGACCATGGCCCAAATAAAAAGTGGTCAGATATCAGTCGATGTCAAAGCGTCTGGCGCTTCACAGCGTCTGCCACGGGTGGAGGAAAATTGGTTACATTACAGCAACATCTCTGCATCACAAATTATTTGGACATTGATCGAATGAAAATGCTTTCGATCAATGAAAGCATTTTAATTCTCATTTGGTGCCCTTATTATGGCAACATGAGTGCAGTCAATAGCACCGATTACATTTGGGAAACCGGACATAGCTGCAAATTGCGCTTTTTGTTTGCCTGTTCACCTGCAGTGTAAGGAAACTTTATGTAATCATGCGACACACCAGTTGCAGTTTCAGACGGGTTCACGTGTTTCACACATATGCCGGTGGTGTTGCCATTTCTCATTTCACCCGTTTTTGTGCGTACGCATGGGTCAGAGTTTCCGTGAAGGACCGCACATTTTCCCGTCAAGTTTGTTTTTATAAATCCCAATTATTGCGTAGAGAGCGGCGTACACCTTCTTTTGTGCGTACGCCACATTTATAAATGAGGCCCCTGGTATGTAAGCTGCGCAATCTTTTATACATGAGGCCCCAGGACATTATTGAACTAAATCTGGCTTCTTCTGCCAGGAAACTGAAACTGGGTTGTTTCAGCATGACAATGATCCTAAACATGTGTCCAAATCAACACAAAAATGATTCATTGAACACAAACTCAAGCTTCTGCCATGGCCATCTGAGTCCCCTGACCTAAATCCTATTGAACCTATGGGCTGAGCTGAAGAGTGGAGAGGGCCAAGGACCCTAGATGATCTGGACAGATTCTGTAAAGATGGTCTCAGATTCCTTGCTATGTCCAAGCTTATTAGATGTTACTCAGTGCTGTTATATTGGCAAAGGGATGTTGTACAAATCATTAAATGCAGGGGTGCCAATAATAGAGGCACACATGGTTTTGTTAGAAATAATTATTTCTTGATGGCAGATTTATTTTCTTTGAATAAATGTACTGGAATTGAAGGTTGGATGTTTGTATTTTTGTCATTGTCACATTATGCCACTTCATCAAAAGATGCATTTTTAGTTAGCCTTAATTGCAAGTTTTACTAGAGGTGCCAATAATCATCTAGGGCACTATATGTGTAATATATGAAGTGCTGTTATGGGCAATTAGACATCCAAAACAATATCTGCAATTTGTGTAAAGACTGTCCGATATGTAGCTATCAACTTCTTACACAATACCTCTCGTCATTTTTTCCTGTCCGTGTGTCTCCCGTCATTAGTACAGTATGTACTACAGTCTTTATGAAAGTCTCATGTTGTATTTTGTATTTTGTTCTTTCTTCCTGTATTCTTAGTTCAAGTCTTTCATCATTGAGAAATGTTCCTGCCTACCTACCATTAACTGTGACAGTGTATATCTATCTATATGTAATGATTACTCCAATCTTAAAAGAGAACATGTTATTTATTGACCGGAGATAACTGTCCAAAAGAACAGGCAAAGAATAATCCAAGAAGGCAGAGGTCAGACCGGAATAGCTAGTATGGCTAAGGTACAAACAAGGGAAATCCACAGGCAGAATACTTCAAACCATTCAGAGGTCAGACCGGAAAAGCTAATATGGCTAAGGTACAAACAAGGGAAATCCACAGGCAGAATACTTCAAACAATTCAGAGGTCAGACCGGAATAGCTAATACATGAATGCTCAGTAATAAGATTTGTACTTACAATACCTCGCAAAGAGGCAAGGAGAGGTGTGTGACTTAAATACAAAATGGAGTGAGCAGGT
>JACXGM010010311.1:14491-26745 GCA_016801145.1 Umbra pygmaea | reverse complement strand
ACCAGACAGGAGCTACAGCAGACAGGAGCTACAGCAGACAGGAGCTAAACCAGACAGGAGCTACAGCAGACAGGAGCTACACCAGACAGGAGCTACACCAGACAGGAGCTACACCAGACAGGAGCTACACCAGACAGGAGCTACAGCAGACAGGAGCTAAACCAGACAGGAGCTAAACCAGACAGGAGCTACAGCAGACAGCTCCAGCAGCGTAAGGAGCATCTCCAGCAGAGTGGAAACTCTAGTAGAGCAACAAGCACAACCGCCCCCTGCCAGCTACACCCTCCATCTGCTCCCGATGCTGCACCAGCCCGTAGCCAACCCAAACCACCCGACCCTGACCCCCACCAGGTCCCCCAACCCAACCAGCATCTAACACACAGGCCCCCCCAGGCAGCCATCCACCTTCTGCCAGGCAGGTCCTCAGGTGGTCCTCCTCATGGACTCCAACGGAAAGTTCTTGGACACTAGACGGCTGTTCCCCGGCCTCCAGGTAGAAACAAAACGGTGTAGAAACACTGGCCACGCCCTGACGTTATTAAAGCAGGAGTCACTGGGCAGCCCCCAGTGCATTGTCATCCACACCGGCACCCATGACCTCCACTCCCTTCGTGGTGGCACTGCTGAGGCCGTGTGTAGGGTGGCTGAGATAGTCTGCAGGGAGTTTCCAGACATCAGGCTCATCATCTCCACTCTCCTTCCCCGAACGGATATCCCCCCCACATGTCATCCATGACATCAACATGGGCATCACACGCAAATGTGCAGCTCATCCGAATGTTCTATCAGTGGCAGCATTCACAGGCTTCTATACAACCAGTCAGTAAGACAGGTTCACATTATATACAAAATAATATTACACAATACAGTATGTTATAATATTATGTTATATGGAGTAATATATAAAAAGCTCAAAAGTGTGTTTTGTCTATTTCGTTTTGTTAATCGCTTTGGTGAAGTTAACTACTGTTCTCTTTCTAAATGCGCTTATTCAACATCAGTTCTTGGAATCTACAGGGTCGTTGCTCCTCAGCCTTTGGCCTGAAGAGTATAGACCCTGAGTACATTAGAGTCATAAAAGACAGATATTATTATTTTTATTGAAACTTGGTGCAGAGCCAATTCAACTGTCACAAAAAAGAAGAAAATCAAACAAGGCAGAGACTCTGGAGGATCAATCGTTTGGTACAAATCTGAAATCCATGAATCAATCAACTCAAAAAATTGAAAACAATCACATTTGGTTGAAAATCAAAAAAGAATGAATCCCCTCACAGAGAGAAATCTTTCTCTGTGCCATATATGTACCACCCTCAGAGTCTCCATATTACTCAGATGATATTTTCTCTAATCTTGAACTAGAGATTTGCCATTTTCCAGCCCACGGTGATGTTTTGTTGTGTAGTGACTTTAATGCCAGGAAAGGAACTCTTTCTGATACAAGCAGTACTCAGGGAGACAACTTTATTAGTGACCATCATCTTTTTATTCATTCCAATATGCCCAATAGAAGCAATTATGATACAACCATTAACAAAAATGGTAAGGATCTGCTCCAACTCTGCCGAAGCCTGGGTCTGTACATTGTCAATGGTAGGATACGAGGGGACTCTTTAGGAAGACATACCTATTGTTCAGCTCTTTGTAGTAGCACTGTTGATTATATGATCACAGACATACTGTAGACTCTTTCTCTCTCAGCGCATTTACTGTCAAAAAACCGACGTATCTGTCTGATCACGGCCCAATCACAATGTATCTTTGGGAACGTACTTTAACTGAAACATACAGAGCCCAGTAAGCTGGATAACATCCCTAAATCTTACAGTTGGTCTCAAAACAGCACAGGCGAATTTCAAAAAGCAATCCAGACTCAAGACATTCAGTCATTATTGAACATGTTTCTGGAAGACTCATACCCTCACACAATTGAAGGAGTAAATACTGCATTAGAAAATCTTAATTACATATTTCATAGAAAAGCAGCAAAAGCACAATTAAAATCACCAAAAAACAAGCAAAGGAAAACTCAAATGGAAGAGCACAACCTATAAAGACTGGTCGACACAGACAAACCTGGGCACCCAAAGAGGACAGGCTGTGTTCACTCTTCTCCCAGAGAGAGGTGGAGACAGAGACGCATTTCCTGTTACACTGTGACAAATACAAAGACTTAAGAGAAACACTATTCACCACAATGAACAGACAGTACACTGAATTTAAAAACCACACCAAATTATAAAAAAAATATGTACTGGGGGAAAAGTTGATGTGCATATTTGGCAGCCAAATATGTGACCATTATTTTAATTGATACTGTAGTATTTACTACTGCTGTTGTAGTACTGTAGATGTGAATTTGTTTAAATTATCATATATTATATTAATTCTTACTGTCTGACTACAGTACCAGTAAACACTTTCCATGTCAATACAGTGTGTTTTAATAGAATTTAATTGAGAGGAGAGAGAGGGAGAGGGGCAGAGACAGTCAGGTTGGGATCTCACTTGGATTGAAACACCAAGATCTCCTTGTTATACACCACTCCATATGTTATAGGAATGTATAGTTTATATAAACCCTGGATATACACCACTCCATATCTTATAGGAATGTATAGTTTATATAAACCCTGGTAATACACCACTCCATATGTTATAGGAATGTATAGTTTACATAAACCCTGGGTATGCACCACTCTATTTCTTATAGGAATGTATAGTTTATATAAACCATGGCAATACACCACTCCATATGTTATAGGAATGTATAGTTTCTATAAACCCTGGTTATACACCACTCCATATCTTATAGAAATGTTTAGTTTATATAAACCCTGGTAATACACCACTTCATATGTTATAGGAATGTATAGTTTAAATAAACCCTGGTTATACACCACTCTGTACGTTATAGGAGTGTATAGTTTATATAAACCCTGGTTATACACCACTCCATATGTTATAGGAGTGTATAGTTTCTATAAACCCTGGTTATACACCACTCTGTATGTTATAGGAGTGTATAGTTTATATAAACCCTGGTTATACACCACTCTGTATGATATAGGAGTGTATAGTTTCTATAAACCCTGGTTATACACCACCCGTATGTTATAGGAGTGTAAAGTTTATTTAAACCCTGGTTATACACCACTCTGTATGTTATAGGAGTGTATAGATTATAAACCCTGGTTATACACCACTCTGTATGTTATAGGAGTGTATAGTTTCTATAAACCCTGGTTATACACCACCCGTATGTTATAGGAGTGTAAAGTTTATTTAAACCCTGGTTATACACCACTCTGTATGTTATAGGAGTGTATAGTTTATATAAACCCTGGTTATACACCACTCTGTATGTTATAGGAGTGTATAGTTCATATAAACCCTGGTTATACACCACTCTGTATGTTATAGGAGTGTATAGTTTATATAAACCCTGGTTATACACCACTCCATATGTTATAGGAGTGTATAGTTTCTATAAACCTCGGTTATACACCACTCTGTATGTTATAGGAGCGTATAGTTTTTATAAACCCTGGTTATACACCACTTTGTATGTTATAGAAGCATATAGTTTATATAAATTCTGGTTATACACCACTTTGTATGTTATAGGAGCATATAGTTTCTATAAACCCTGGTTATACACCACTCCATGTTATAGGAGCATATAGTTTATATAAACCCTGGTTATACACCACTTTATGTGTTATAGAAGCATATCATTTATATAAACCCTGTTTATACACCACTCTGTATGTTATAGGAGCGTATCATTTATATAAACCCTGGTTATACACCACTCCATATGTTATAGGAGCGTATCATTTATATAAACCCTGTTTATACACCACTCCATAGGAGCGTATCGTTTATATAAACCCTGCTAATACACCACTCTGTATGTTATAGGAGCATGTCATTTATATAAACCCTGGTTATACACCACTCCATATGTTATTGGAGTGTATCGTTTTCTATTAGTTAAATCTGCAAGATAAATCAACAGTAGGTAGTTGACTGAATTTAGTTTTCATCAGCCTTTATCCTATGTAATGCATTCTTTAGTTGTTGCCACGGACATCACCAGCCCTTTACCTACATGAAAATGTGTGTAACTACACCTTCTCAAAACATAGTTGAGTATCCCTGGTGTAGAGTATCCATGTCAGAACCACCAGAATGTAATAAGTTGTTATGCATATTCAAATACATTACATTCATTCGGAGACGATTAGCCTCACCCTATTGATGTCTACAGAAATGCGTCACAGCCATGACGTCTTTGGGATTACAGTACAGACGCCTAGGAAAATGGGTTAGAGACGTGATGCTTAAGTTAACATAACCAGACAAATAACAACATTAATAGATATTGTACTTAAAATGAGTCTAGATAGAACTATTCTTTGGTAGCTATACAACTAGCGTTATAAGTATGTAAAACAGACTACGAATAAATATTTCTCCATCTATTCTTATCTCTCCACAGTATATTGACACATCACGTCTGTCTGTTGGTTCTCTGTACATTTTTTACTTTCTCACCCTCCTCATTTCTACTTCTCCATCCTCCCTCCACTCTCTCTCCCTCCTCCATATCCTCCATCCTTGTCTCCTCGTTGTCATCTCGCTCTCCCTGTTTACCTCCACATCTCTCCCCTTTCTCTCATCTCCAAACCGACGTGCCGCTACGCATCAAGGGCAGTGATCAGTAAGTGAAAACATTTCAACGCAGCCCAGTTGGTGATGAAGCTGCAGTGGGTAAATTGGTGAGACAAAGACAGAAAGGCAGGTAGTTAAACAGACTGATGGACTACCTCAGTCTGAGCAGGAAACACCTCCTCTGGCTTTAGGGTGGAACTGACTGCAGTCACAGACTTCTATCGCTCTGCCTATTTGACAGCAGACAGACAAACAGAGAGAGAGAGAGAAAGGGTGACAGACAGACAGAGTTCACAGTCAACACATCTGTCACTATATGGAACTGCCTGCAGTAACAGACATTGGCTGGTCTTGTTCTGACTAAGTGTATTTGCTGTGTACTGTGTGGCTTAACAAATAGGAGGGTCAGTAATGTCTCCTGCCAGGTTGGCCTGACCCAAGAGCAGTGTCTCTCACAGCTACTTAGTCTCTGTATTAATGAGCTATCCTCAGAGAGTTTTGATCTTTTCAAACTGCTGGGTCATTGAACAAATTGGGGCATACGTATACATGGCTGAACACCCATCTGTAAATTTCCTGTGTGGCTTTTCGCTCCATGCATCTGCTGACAACATGGCACACCATGTGGATACATTTGTTTTATCCTGCACCAGGCTGGGATTCAAATATATTGTATATTGAGACTTACATAGACAGCTATATATTTAACCTTGTTATGATCATCAACATATTTGAAAACAGTATTTGAGTGTTTCCTGAGGCTGTGTTGGTGCATGGCTCTGTTTGCTCAGGCACCATGAAGGTATCGAAATGTTAGATCTGCTGCGTAGCATGTCGAATGAGTCGGGAGGAGTTAGCTAGGCAGCTCCAGACGATCATCATCAAACTTGTTTCCCTGCCAAGTCTTGTTTGTCATAGCCGGGACACAGTAATATAAATAGCAATTTCAATATGGAATCAAATGAAAAGGGGGAAAAAATGTGATGGCTCAGATTATTAATAAGAAAACTAGGATTTTTTTTTCATTTCAGTTATTTGAATGATCACATTCCCTGGCATGAGAAGATATTCGGATCAACCTCAGTGTTCCATCCAACAGCAACGTGCCTTGCTCGTCTCTCTCTCTCTCTTTCTCCCTCTCTCACCTCCTATGAGTCTCTCTCTCTCTCTTTCCACCAGTGAGACCTAACTGCCATCTAGAGGCCGGTATAGTACCATGTAAAGAGCTGTCATCTCAGCGTATAAGCAAAAGGCCACTTGTCTCCAACCTTTTAACTAGATCATTCATTTCATTTGTGACTTAATATCTACTGTAGCATTGGGTCATATTTTTGCATACATTTTTAGTGGAAGAATCTCCTTTAATAAACAAGCAAACCAAAATTTGGTCTCCAAATATGGGTGTACTCTCTGGTCCATTATCTTCAATAAATTTCTTTCATCCGTCTGCAGCTCGCTTTATCTCACCGTCTGCAGGTACCGTATGAGGATTACGTCCAGAAACTTAAACAATTATTCTCTTCCAAGACCCTTTCTCTCTAAAGCCTTTTTCTCCGAGCAGCTGACAGGTCTACAAGCAAAACTGCTTTTAATTATGTCTGCTATTCGTCTTCACAAAAGTGTAATTATACATAAAGTCTATCCCTAACATACTATTATCAAGCAATTGTGATGTAAAATACAGTCATTATAGATAATGTGGGTGTAATTAGGAGCTTCTTAATGAAGATACTTTTAAATTGGTTGTGGCATGGAGGAGGAAGCCTAACCTGGGTGTAGAGTTTTATGTCAATTCAATGAGCACATTCATTCCCAGGCCATGCAACTTAAGCAGCATTAGATACCTAATTCAGCATTTAATGGAATAAGAAAGCAAAGCATAACTACATTCTATTGTTACAACCCCCTCAGAAACTAACATGGATTCCACGCCATGGCTCTGGTCTCAGGGATTTGTTCGTCTCGATAATCAGCCAAACAATCAGACAACATGCTGCTTCTGACAGGAAAAAGAACAAAGCCAGCAGCATAGTGCCCTGTATTCCACTGCTGGTTTGCTTCTAAAGCTAAGCAGGGTTGGGCCTGGTTAGTCTTTGAATGGGAGACCAATGCTGCTGGAAGTGGTGTTGAAGGGCCAGTAGGGGGCACTCTTCCCTCAAGCCTAATGAGTATTGCCTATCCCCAGGGCAGTGAAGAGGACATCGGGACGTCGGGTGCTCTCATTCAGATGGGACGTTAAGTGGGTGTACTGATTCTCTGTTGTCAGTATGTATATCCCTTGGCTCTATTCATAAGAGTAGAGGTGACAACCCCGGTGTCATATCTATAATTCCCAACCAGGCCTTATATCAATCATGGCCACCTAATAATCCCCCTCATCCCTAATTGGCTTATATAAGTGGGTGCTATACCCCAGTGAGCACAAAGCCATCGAAAATACATATTAACGATGACTTTGTCAGACGTCACGCCAACATCCAAATATGTGTGAGTGAAAGAATGTCATGGCCCTAAAAAATATGTCATTCACAAACGTAGAATAGACAACTTTTGTAGGACATTGTGTCCACGTCCTGATTTGGAACAGATTGAAAATGTTTTGTATGTCTTTCATGGCCCTAAAATACAGTCATATGCAAAGGTTTAGGCACCCCTGACAATTTCCATGATTTTCATTTATAAATAATTGGGTGTTCGGATCAGCAATTTCATTTTGATCTTTTAAATAACTAAAGAACACAGTAATATTTCAGGAGTGAAATGAGGTTTATTGGATTAACAGAAAATGTGCAATATGCATCAAAATGAAATTAGACAGGTGCATAAATATGAGCACCCCAACAGAAATATCACATCAATATTTAGTTGAGCCTCCTTTAGCAAAATAACAGCCTCTAGATGCTTTCTATATCCTGGAATGAGTGTCTGGATTCTGGATGAAGGTATTTTGGACCATTCCTCCTTGCAAAACATCTCCAGTTCAGTTAGGTTTGATGGTTGCTGAGCATGGACACCCCGCTTCAAATCAACCCACAGATTTTCAATGATATTCAGGTCTGGGGACTGGGATTGTAGTTGTTCTTTTGCATCAGCCGCGGTCGGTGGATCTTAATTGGGGAGGACGGGCTCGTATTACGCTCGGGACCGGAGTGAATGGAATGGTGCGCAACGCACCAAACCCAGTGTGCCAAACAAAAAAACACTGGGTTTCGTGCACCATTCCATTCAGTCCGGTCCCGAGCGTAATACGAGCCCGTCCTCCCCAATTAAGATCCCCTGACCGCGGCTGTTCTGCATAAATGCCAGAGTAGATTTTGAGCAGTGTTTTGGGTCGTTGTCTTGTTGAAATATCCAGCCCCGGCGTAACTACAACTCTGTGACTGATTTCTCTACACTATTCTCAAGTTTCTCCTGATATTGCGTGGAATCCGTGCAACCCTCAACTTTAACAAGATTCCCAGTACCGGCACAGGCCATACAGCCCAGACACATACAGTACCTCAATTTCTTTTTGCAGTGGTCTCTTAATTTTGTTTTCTTAATGTTTTCCAGAGCTGTATAGTGACTTAATACAAATAGTGCAAATCACACATTGAACGTTCAGTTCACAACAACTATATCAAGTTAATTCAACAAAGTAGTTTAACATCAATGTGCAAAGCAAGCAAAAACACATGTTCAATATCAGTTGATTTAACCAGTTTGATATAAAGAATATGCCTAACATAAGATAATGGAAACAATAAGCTATATAAAATTGTATTCCAAACATAATTTAGTTCCTGACTAGTAAACCATACACCCTAACATAAAGCACACTGACATTCACTCACACACACATCAACCAGAGCCCAGGTTGACTCTCACACACACACACTCTTGGCTTAGCCTGATCAGTATGGGTGTACATACTGGACAACCACTCAGATTTGAAATAGGCGTGCACTGCCAAAATGAAGCTGCTATAGTTGGACTTTGTTTCTTAAAACCATTCCTATTGCGTTATACATTCAGCTTGCAAAACATGCAGACATCTTAACACAAGTTTCACGCTGTAATTCAAACCAAAAAACATTACCATATCACAGCACACTTGGGAGACCTCAAGGAACACAAGTGTGCCACAGCACATGGGTTGAAAACCTCTGCACTAGAGGACATTGGGCCCTCATGCCACTCTCACAGAGTCAGTTTGGTCAAAAATATGCACACCAGTAGCCAGCTGGAGATCTTTATGTAGGGCTCTGGCAGTGCTCCTCCTGATACTCCATATACAAAGGGGCAGATACCAGTCCTGTTGCTGGGTTGTTGCCCTTCTATGGCCCTGTCCAGGTCTCCTCATGTAACTGCCATGGTATTTCCTCCAAGCTCTTGAGACTGTACTGGTGACATAGCAAACCTTTTGCGGCAGCAGAAATGGATGTGCCATCCTGGAGGAGTAGTGACAACATAGGTTATAAGAATGGATACACAAATAAAACTACAATACTAATCCCGAGTTTTTGTTCCATTTTGATCTCAACGATGATAAGTCCATTTGTCTGTATGCATTTCAGTGATATTTCTCCATTCCCATTCCACAGCTGTTTACTAAAAAAGCACCAGGGACAAATCCTAATTTGAGTCCCAGACTGCAAATTTAATGCCAAAGCATTTTGCATCTTTGTGAAAGCATCCTGATTACATATCTATCCAAAATCTTGTTGGCGCAGTCCTTTATGTCCCTTGCACCGGTATTGGCAAGTTAGTTGATCTGCATGTAATAATATATGAAAGTTTAGAAAGCTGTACAGATAACCTGTCCTGCTGTACTACTAGGTGGCTGAAAGTACAGTATGATGAAAATGGCTTATGTTACATACAACCTGCACTAACTGATTGCCTAACAGCTATTTTAACAGCTTATTTTAAGCTATTTTGACACATTGCAGACACCAACCTCACCACTATACACAAAAAAAACATTGGAGCAGCAAGAAACAACTAATGAAATGTTTAAAAAATATATAATTGTATTACAACCCAAAAGTACCATTGGTTTTCTTGTCAGATTGTAGCTACAGTATGTTTAGATCATCAAAGTGCTCTCCTTTCTTTGAATGTAGAAGGCTGAACCTTGAGATATGCAAATTTGCTTAAAACCAACCATCAGATACACAAGAAGTCATTTTCGGCAGGGGGGGCTGGCGGGGGGTGCTGGTGGGGAGGGAGGTGCTGGCGGGGGGGAGACGGCGAGGGATGAGGGGGTAGAGTCTAATGATACTATGTTACACAGGCTCTGTATTCTGGAGGCCACTCTACCTTTGTCTCCTTTTAAAAACTCCCTCTCCCCTGCATGAAGTACAGCTGTGCTGATGTACTGTACAGCAAACTCCAAAAACCAGCAATGAAAAAAATAGGCCTATCTAAATCTGTGTGAATGCGTGCATATAGAATAAAATGTTATTTATATTGTGCAACCAATGTAAATCATATATTATTACCAATACATGCATAATCAAAATATCTATTAAAACAAAGAGCTAGACACAACAGGATCGGTTGTCTAGATGACAATGCATGTTTAGACTAAGAACTCATAAACCGCATAACGGCCAAACAAAGGCCTAAGTGCCACAAAGTAACAGGCTATGCAAAATCTTTTTTTTCCAACAGTATGTGACAAATTCTAAAACGTTTCTTTATAATAGGCATAGATAATTCACAATAATACTAGGTTAATACTAGATTACCATAGGCTACCATCTCAGTTGGAGAAATCTCACTAGTACTCGGGTGTTTGGGGTTGGACTGAAAAATAATCCTAAATTCTCTTTTGAGACATTGCTAACTAGTAGTTGTGAGACATAACTACAGTAGTAGTTGTGAAACTACTAGTAGTTGCGGGCCGTGAGTGTGCATGCTGCATAGGTTGAATCGTAATCGCGTGATTTGCGTCAAAACAAATCTGATTGGCCAATACACAATGAAGATATATTAAATATTTTTTTATTCAATAATTACTAAAATGATCCCTCTATTCATCCCACACCCCAGACATGACATACAAAATGTTGTGGAACAGAAACAACAACCAGAGATATTTATAAGCTACCATTTTATTGTCATCTGAGTTTGCCAACAGGGGGTGCTGCAGCACCTTCCCACACCTCTGACAACCATCAAAATAATTAGATAGATAAGGCTATTTTCACTTTACTAATGCAAACTTGTTAAGGAAAGCTGACCTATTTTTCATAATTTCAAACCATATTGACAAAACATTGGCTAGCTAGCAAGCTTGACTTGTTAACTTAAGATGGCTAGCTAGCATGGTAGGTTGAATCAAAAGACAGCAACCTACACCATAAATCAAAAATATATGGGCACTTGATGAAACAGAAATGAAACTTTAAGAATCAATTGTAGAAATATGATTTGAACTTACCAATAATTATTGTGGGCGTGTAATTCGAAATTGCACAGTAATACCGCACTACCATACCAGGGTGTGATTCCGCCATGCAGGTTTGATAATATTCTGAAATATTCATAAACATGATTTGTTTGTGCAGGGAAGGTTTGTTTAATTTCTTAATTTCTACGTATATATGGACCAAATATAAACCTATTTTATTAGAGAAATTCAGTTCAACATCACTAGGTGTAGCCATTTCTTATGTTTCTAAGGACCTGTTTTCAGCAGTAGGTAGAAGTAGAGCCATGACAGGCAAACTTAATTTCATTTGGACAAAACATGGACGCCTATAGTTTGGGCCAGATCAAGGCTGGTCGGGACAGACTAAATATGGACCAATCACGGACGTCTGTATTTTCAGCCAGATCAGGGTTGGTCCAGACAAACTAAATATGGGCCAATCATGGACAGCTATAGTTTGGGCCAGATCAGGGCTGATGCCTACAGAGTATATATGGACCAGTCATGGATGTTTATAGTTTGGGCCAGATCAAAGATAGTCTAGACTGTATTCACCAATCATCTACCTCCTTGTATCGACATCTGTTGCACTATTACAAATGCCTTATTGTTCGACCTGCACACTGTATTATTTATCGTACATTCACTGTTTTATTCTCTGTTTTTACTATTTATTGTGCACTCCTTGTCTTGTAATTTTTATGTGTAACTTCTTGTTGTCTGTACCTCGACGTTTTTATCTTGGCCAGGTCGCCGTCTCAAATAAGAAAATGTTCTCAACGTGCCCACCTGGTTAAATAAAGGTTAAATAAAAAAAATAAAAAAAGACTCTAGACTGACAAATATGGACTGAACATGGACATCTATATTTTGGGCCTGATCAATGCTGGTCTGGACGGACTAAATATGGACGAAACATGGACGTTTATATTTTGGGCCTGATCAATGCTGGTCCGGACAGACTAAATATGGACTGAACATGGACATCTATATTTTGGGCCTGATCAATGCTGGTCTGGACAGACTAAATATGGACGAAACATGGACGTTTATATTTTGGGCCTGATCAGTGCTGGTCTGGACAAACTAAATATGGACGAAACATGGACGTTTATATTTTGGGCCTGATCAATGCTGGTCTGGACAGACTAAATATGGA
>JACXGM010010310.1:0-26267 GCA_016801145.1 Umbra pygmaea | reverse complement strand
TACTTATTATTACTGGGCTGAATAAGTTGTACTTATTATTACTAAGCTGAGTAAGGTGTACTTATTATTACTAAGCTGAGTAAGGTGTACTTATTATTATTTAGCTGAGTAAGGTGTACTTATTATTACCAAGCTGAATAAGGTGTACTTATTACTACTGGGCTGAGTAAGGTGTACTTATTAATACTGGGCTGAGTAAGGTGCACTTATTATTATTTAGCTGAGTAAGGTGTACTTATTATTACCAAGCTGAGTAAGGTGTACTTATTATTATTATTTAGTTGAGTAAGGTGTACTTATTATTACTGGGCTGAATAAAGTGTACCTATTATTACTGGGCTGAGCAAGGTGTACTTATTGTTACTGGGCTGAGTAAGGTGTACCTATTTTTACTGGGCGGAGTAAGGTGTACTTATTATTACTAAGCTGAGTAAGGTTTACTTATTATTACTGGGCTGAGTAAGGTGTACTTATTATTACTAAGCTGAGTAAGGTGTACTTATTATTACTGGGCTGAGTAAGGTGTACTTATTATTACTAAGCTGAGTAAGGTGTACTTATTATTACTAAGCTGAGTAAGGTGTACTTATTATTACTAAGCTGAGTAAGGTGTACTTGTTATAACTGGGCTGAGTAAGGTATACTTTTTTTACTTAGCTGAGTAAGGTGTACTTATTTTTACTAAGCTGAGTAAAGTGTACTTATTATTACTGGGCTGAGTATGGTGTACTTATTATTACTAAGCTGACTAAGTTATATTTTTATTACTAAGCTGAGTAAGGTGCACTTTGTCGTGTAAAAATTGTCCTAATAACAGATGAAGGGTTTTGAGATATTTGTAAATGTAGAACCTATTTTACCCAAAACATCAAGATACATTTTGTTGCCGAAATGAGACAATTAGAGTTAAATTGTCAGTTGGGTTGTGGTTAGCCTTCCACAAGCCTCTGACACCCCTCTGCCTTCCTCCCATTGGGTTTGAAAGGTTCTGTCAAGGCTTGTTTGACTGATTGAAATGCATTACATAGATACATGTGCTTGATTTGGGCAAATTTCAAAGCAGCTTTGTAATTTAGAGGGCCTAGCATTTTAACAAAGATTCTAAATATCTGAAGCAGTTATTTCCAAGGAGCTCGTATCTTTCCCTTTAGTGGATAAGAAGAGTTAAAAGACCCTTCTTTTTCCTGATCCCTTTAGCTAGAGTTATGGCTGTGCTCAAAATGAGGGGTGATGCTGCACATTTTTTACCACTTTAAACAGTTAAAACTGTTTCATTGTAAGATTATTTTAAGCTTAAATGGATGCTGATAATTGACTCTGGAGTGGTACATGAGGCCCCAAAGGTAAATCCCAAGATGTGTGCAGAAAGCCAGGGGCAGTGGATGGATTGACAACAGACAAATAGAAAAATTGTAATTTATGTGTAAATGTCTATCCTGTGAGATCCTGGGAAAGACAGCCAACCAAGCCCCAGTTGGGCCACAGGAGAAATATTTTGTTGTTCTGAAATCACTGCATAATGTCTGGGAAAAGGGTTATGATGCCTTACCCCGCCCCCACCTTTAGTCTCCACCTCTTTAGGAAACAGTGCTCAGGTGGGGACGCAGGAAAAGGTGCCCCTCACAACACGACTGTGCTTCTGCAGCCTGGCGAAAGGTAGAACACTCTGGGGTTTAAAAGTACCCAAAGCATCCTGGGTAATTAGCCATTACGGCGCTGTCACAGAGGGTTCTGCAGTCAATACAGAGATAATTTGGGCAATGGTGAATGACAGTGCTGTCCAGGATTTTGGGATGATCAAGGACAGATCCAGCTGCACCAGGCATCTGTCAGGCCCATGAATCACTCCTCCAGCCAGCAGCTGGGTGAGCGGCGCAGAGAGATTCGCTGCAGAGGCATGTGCAGACAAATAAACATGTTCCTCGCTTCCCTCACCACGCCGGGAAATGGCTATTAAAGGGGGCTGCCGTTACAGAGCGCCGGGTGGGAAAGGCTTGTTACCTTCGGATGGCAAATGAATGACAGTAGAAATAAGGTGAGGAATCTGAGTCAGACCAAGGAGACATTTTCTCCCTTATTTCCTCCAATATGTACAAATAGAAAATAAAGCGGCAGAACACATGCAAAATAGCATAATGAAATAAAAACAAACCGCATCATGAACCAAAAATACATCTCAAAAAAGTTGTTATTAGTTAAACAGAACATATTATCAAGGCTCGCTTGATGTGATAGCTTGGTGTGTGTACGTATAGGCCTCACTGACGAATCACTGTCTTATATCTAAGCTGTCAGCTGATTTATTTAGTGTTCATTTATTAGACCTTGAATATCATAGCAAGCTGTTAATAATAAAAGTGTCAGTTTATATTGCCAGAAAAGTCCTGCTAATGCTTCAGCTGACTTTGAGGCCTTGCTGGTTTAGATAATAGTTACAGTAGTTTGATATGAAGATAAAATTATTTTTTCCTTTACCTATTGAGCATAATGGAGCATGTTGTCATCAGTGACACAAAGAGCCTTCAGTGCTGAGATCCTTGTTATTGGAGGTGAGCTGTTTTAGATAGGAGTGAGGAGTGTGTAAGAGCAAGGTTTTCTACCTTCATAATAAAAGTCTTACCTTATGGTGGTATATTTAATCATATCTGTAGAAAGTCCCCAGCTCTGGGACTGGGCCTTCTTATCATACTTTAATCAATATCTCTGTCCCAATGTTAACACAATGCAGCCCCCAATTGGCAGCAGTGCTAGAATATACTGTACGTTCATTATAGATAATAAGGTCTGGGAGAAGGCTCAAGATGGCTGGCGGTGTACAGAAAGCATTGTTAAGGACGTGAAATAATTATTTGAATAGGGTTTGTTACAAAACACTCGCATGCGAACGTGTTGATGTTTTGTTTGTAGTTATTTCACAAGCAGAGCGTTACCTTGGATGAAGCACTCGAGTGTGAATGACATTGTGTATGGCCCGCATGGAAATACTTGTCAAGCCCATTCATAAATGACTAGAATCCAGCCCAGAGCATATTTAATAAGATAGCATTATGGTATGGCAGTGACCTAGTGCAGCACCTCGGAAAAGAAAAGCAGTGGTAGAACAAGTCACCTTCCTGCAGCATAATTACCACCATTCATCTAAAAATGGCATTAGCTTCATGATAAAGACAGGGAAACTGCCTATCCATCTTCTATACAATGACTATATAGATGCACAACTGTGACAGTCAATTAAAAATGAAATATACCGCGTTATTTCTACTTTTAGTGGGATGCTTATATTCAATTTCAAATATGTAAATACCTGGCAGGGATTCAACACAGTTTTCCAATTTATTTCCCCATTTCTCTCCAAAGTGAAACACCATAAACTGTGAATATTTACCTGCCATTTACCATAGCTGGTGGCTTCTCCTGCGTGACTGCTGTATGACCACATTTAGTATTCCTCAGGGATCCATTCCTGTGTGCTCTTCTATAAAGGGAATTTACAGAAAGTAAAGGGAACGTGTTATATCGGTCGTTTGCTGCGGCAGTAGATTTTCATGCAAGCTGCATATTAGATGATAACTTGTTGTCCATTATCTCTGCTGAGATAAACATTTAAATGCCCTTTAATTTGTGTGTCCTTCATTTCTGTCGATAGGCTGCTGGTAACCAATCAGAGACCTAATGGCTCTTAATTGAATTGTTTAAGTGGAACAAACTCCTCTCACCTGTATCCAGATGGAAAACAACATGACCCAAATATATGTATGTTGTTTTTTTCAAAATTCAGCCAACAGATAAAATACACTTTTATAATAATAACACATGATAACAGTCACTAATTAGTGTTTGCGTTTTTAAAAGCAATGTTTTTGAAAGAGCGTAGATCATCTGTGTCTACTGGCAAAAACTGGAATTCAGGAGAAAATGTCGTGGGGTCATTATGCAATACATAGGTACATGGACATTGTTTTACATCCATTCCGACAGAACCACTGAATGAGTTTGCTGTATTGTGACTTCTTAAGCAGAGGTCAGAGTAACATCTGAAGTTAAGCAGAGGTGCTGAAAAGCTCAAATGGAACCAGGGTAAGAAAAGGATGAGCAATTAAAAAAAAAACATTCAGATGGAACTTAATGTCCATGTTCTCTGGGACAGTGTCGTCGACTTGGGTGAAACTTTCTGTCCTAATTATCCATTTCAGCCTGTCTGTTTCTTATCTCCTACCCTCCCTCATTATTTTCCTGGACACCTCAGAGTCTGCTCAGTGTTACATTAGTAAAATAGACCCTTTGATTTGTTCTCAACTGGATAGACGTTCAGGAGAAGGAGGAAAGGGGGGGGGGAGAGAGAGAGACAGATGGAGGTGTTAAAGATGAAAGTTCTTTTTAGGCCTAGAGTGGAGCCTGGCGTACTAAATGTATTGACTGGCAATTTCATACTCTACTTTTTCCAGAAAACAACATCTGATCGAACGGCAGGCAGTTGAATGTAGCCACAAGACTGCTTGTTTCCATCTTTAGTGATACAGCAAGAATTGGTTATATCTATAGTTATATGTAAAGGACAGAGGAACTGCTACAAACATATATACATTATAATCAAATGCTGTGGATTGCAATCATTCCTCTATGTATTTTGCCGCTAATATGAAGAAAATGTCAAATATTCAAATGTTTTGCATCACATGGTGAAAGCAGAATTCCCCATACAGAGCATGCATCCTGAACCCACAGAAGTTAGGTTGATTAAAGTAATGTACTGTTGTAATGTGTTGGCCATCATGCAGCTCAAACTGACAGCGGTAAAGATCCGATCATGTCAGGGTCCCTCTATTCTCCTCCCTCAATTAAAGCTACACAGCCCTCGTTCGTTTCTGCATATTGTGTGGCTGGGACATTGATACTCATTATTTCTTGAGTCCAAACACAACACTGTGTCAAGAATGAATCCATCACCGAAGGCCTGCCTGGAGTTAGCACATGAAAAAAAAAGATTTGGTCCTGTCAGCACATTCTACAATTTGCAATTTTCGTCGGTGTATGACGTGTTTTTATTGCTGAAGATCACTTTCAAATGCGAGGATCATGAGGACACATCGTTGTTAGTCATCTCCCCTGGCCTCTGCTTTGATGACTGTCATTAACAGGGCTGCATTAGCAGCTCACCTCAGGAGCACTGGCGTATTCATTTGTAGGCCGTTAATTCGGGGGAATGCGGTGCTGCGCCATGCGTGCCATTGGTTCCACTACTGCCTGCCTGGCAAGCCGTCCCGGTCTGTTCTTAAGTGAACCGTGGCCTATTGTCCCATTCATTACGTGCCTAAAGCTTGAGTTATTCTCTCCTTGGTGCGGGGATGAATGTTATTAAAGGCGTAGTCATCTGACACTACTCTAATGAAAAATAGGTTGTTTCTGAAGGTTATGTTGCCAGCCACTGCAGAAATGCCTGCTTCATTTTTCCGAGACTAAAACTGGGCAGTGTAGTTCCCACCTCCTGATAGATCTTTTTTCCTCAGGTTATGTGCCTTAGTGTGCCCCAGTCTCATCATCAAGACATCTTTACCATCCTTCTGTCTCACTCTCTCCACGCTCAGCAAAGAGCCACAGTGGATTATTTTGCCACGTTGGAACTAGGCTACTGCACTTTTTCTGGAAAAAGGGCTGCAATCATCGAGAGCCATTGTTTGTATTTGTTAGCTGCCGATTTGCCTGCAAATTGCCAGATATCACTGAGTTAGATGTCACTAGTATCAACCTTGATGTCACCAGTTAATTAAGCACCTCCATTGAATATTGCAAAGATTTCAAGACCTAAATCTCTAATTTCACTATTTTCAATTAAACATGTGTGACACTGTATTGGGGTAAATGCAAAACCGAAACTCCTAACACATAGTTCCTGGGTGACACTACTGCAAACAGAAATGAACTGACATTCACGTCATGTAGCCTTTCTCCTGATGACGCAGCGTTTCCTGAGGGACAGACAGAGGCGTGCCCAGGAGATCCATCAGATGGCTTGCTGTTTTAAAGCCAGTCAGAAATGGCAGGTCATGCTGAAGTTGACCCCGCCCACCAACACAGACACTCCCCAGCCAGCACGGTTCTAGAAAATGCTCCCCTCCTCCACCCCTCCACCCCAGTCTGCCTGACTCATTCACAGGGGAAGCCAGCACACAAGCTGGGCCGAGCTCCTGCATTCTCTGCCGTTTCTCCATTAGCTTTAAGACTGTGACTCCGTTCAGATATTTCATTAAAGAAGAAAAATGCAAAACTTGATGTTGGTACCTATTTATTGAACTTGACACCAACTGTGGTTTTAAGTTGTTGGGGAGGGGGGCTTTGGGTAAATTACGCCAAGGACACAGTATGTATCATACTTGTGCCCCCACCCAATGTATTGATTATTTATCACACCCAATGTGGTGGATACGTTAGTGTAGCATATGCCTTCTCTGTTTTCATATACAACCAATCAAACTCAAATGAAACATGAATAACACATCACGGCAGAGGCCGGCTCCATAAGTCGATGGCTAAAAAGTTCCAGGCGACGCGGTAGCCTGAGTGATTTACATCCGACTGTCTGATTCAGAATCCCAGTGCCAACCAGATAGGTCACTGAAGATCACCTCCAGCAAAAAAGATCTATCATTACCCAGTGACTGGATTTGACAAGGAAAACCCACGTGTCAAACAACAGCAAACAATTCCTTGTTGCCTGTTTACGTTACGGAGGAGTCCAGAAAAAAATTGGTTGTAGTACAACGCGGCTATCTTTGAATGTCCCTGCTTAAACCTTTTGCTCTTTGTTGGTGGCTGTCACTTCTTCCCTCGTTAGTTGCCATGCGCTGGCTGCGCTTCAGTCACAGCCCCTGCTGGGATTTGTGACATCACGCCAGTGTGCTGCTGCCACGTTGCTACATACTGTGCACGGTTGCATTATTGCATGATGCATCCCGTCCAGTCATACAGCTCGGCCATCTAACACGCAACAGACCCTAAACGCAGCTGTTCCAGGGTCAGCCTCTGAGACCTTTAAGGTTGGGGCGCCACCTCTCACAGGACATAAATCACGTCAGACATCAGAGTCCCCGAAATTCAGCAGTATGTGGGTGTTCCCCGGTAGAAAGGCATGAGTTACAGGCTGATGGGAGTGCCTCATCACTTTAATGGCCAATCTATGGAACCTGGATTTAAACATGTTTTGGGTTTGCCACCCAGACAGGTGGGTTCAAAGGGGCTGCAGTGTAGCGGCTATATAGGGTGCTCTGTTTGCTTTGACAAAGCTAGCCATGAACACAAATACAATCACGCTATTCACTGCTGAGAATTACTCCAGAACCGATGTGATTGGCACTTAAATTAGCTAATCCTTTGAATGGTGGAGCAAATAAAATAAAATAAAACGTTATTGCACCTGTGTATGGACAAAACAATGACATGGCGTTAAGCACCTGGTTAACTTCATTTTCAAGTCAGGCTGTGATTGTGTATGTCACCTGTGGAGCGTTTAAAACACGACCTCATATCCTCTTTGTGGTCTGCTAGCGTGCTTTGTTAGAGTTGTTTTTGAAGCTGAGACTCCACTTGTCAGATTATGCCACATTTCCATTTGACTTTCATAAGCTGTATACGCTTCAGAAATTGTGGCAATAGCTTCTCTCTTGTGTGAAGGCTTTTACATATGTTGTGTATCTGGAAAGTGCTACCCCAGTTATAGCAATAATTTCAAAACCAATCCTGCCATGTTATATTAGTATATTTTTTTAGACCATGTTTTCTTTCTTGTTTAGTGTTCAATTTTTTCTGTACGTAAGAATAGCACTGAACATAACAACCAAATGAAATGAAAATGTAAATTTGTAAATGCAAAAAGAAAATATTGTGAATAGTAGCAAAACATTCTGACTAGCTTTCATGTGTGACCACAATTTGCTTGTAACTACTACTAGTATTACCGTCACAAAAGTGTCAAATCCTTAAACAGTTCTACAAATTATTGTAAAAACAGAATACTGCATATGATATGTGGAAGTGCCCTTGGCTTGTGCTTTATACAAAGCTTTTTAATCATGTGTTTAATTTGGACAATATTGCTTCCACGTGGGTGCTTATTAGTGGCTGGTCGGTGGGTCTTTAGGTCAGTGACTGGATCTATTAGGGAGGGCCTCTCATAGAGTAGGATGAACCAAGTGCATGTGAAGAAACCCCGCATGACTCCAGTTCAAAGGCAGAGACGATTTCTGACTGGATTAACATTTATTGACCGTTTAAGCTTGCCTTTTTTTTGCTCCAGGACAAAGATTCTGACTTAATTGTGGTGGCTGTTCCACCAACTGATCACCAATGTGCCAACAAAAGCCTCACTAATAGTGCTTCATTAAGGATTAGAAAGTCTGTACTACAAAACAAATTAAGCATGCTCTGATCTTAACCTATAGGTCGAACAGCATTACAGCAAAGTTTAAGCTGTTAGATGGCTGAAAAACTTATTACGGGTTAGCGCTGAGCTAGCACTTTGGTATTGATTTTACGATAGCTAGGTATGATGATTTATGGAGTGCTTGTGTCAGTATAACAAGCTGAAGGACACACAATATCATCTCCAACATCATTAAAATTCAGAAGCCTCCAGAGCAAGCTCATCAAGTACTGTTCACTACCCTGAAATTTCATATGGATAGGTGCATACAGACAAAGGTATAGATGCACCAGCCGACACACAGGCTACACTGTTATTACAGTGCTTTATCTTCTGAGGATATTTCACAGCAGTTTGAAACAGGACTGTGTAAATTTTTTGCTAATGCTACGTATGTCCTTATTTTTTCTCTAATTCATTTAAAGAATATTAGAGGTTTTGTATCATTGTGTTTTTAGGGTAAATATATTTAAACTGCACAGTGCATAGCCCAGTCAATGTCTCTTCCCACCAGAAGAAAGGCAGTCTGGTACACTTGACAGTGGTCAGTAAATTCTATGATACACTAGAGCCCCCTGTGGGCACATGATAGTACTACCACCTAAATTAGATTGTGCAGGGGCCAAGGCCCTCACTTTGTAAGAGTAAACATTAATTTACTTAATTTATTTGTTTTGCATGTTTTCTTTAGCTTAGTAGAATGATTATTTGTTTATTCAAAATGTAGTTCAATCATTTGAATGTTTATACGCATACTCATTACAGTCTAAATTTTAAATGTTTTCTGTTACTAAGCTACTGTACATGTGCAATGCAATTAAACAACAAAAATATGGTTACTTTTTTCTCCTCAGGACTGTTACTGAGAGGAGACAGATGTGATAGAAGTGAACAGACACTTCCAAAGTAAATCTTATAATCTCTGTATTCCACAAGAAGATGTTTGAGTTTTCAAGCTGTGAAGGGTTGTCACTCAAATTAGTTCTTACTACAGGTAATCGAAAGCAATTATTTTAGACATTTACCGTGAATAACAATTTTGTTCACGGATCCATTCTTAGCAATTACTTTAATTAGGTCAAATTTCCTTGGTCAACATCACAAAACAACTGATATACGTTTTCATATTACAACATTACATTACAGAGAAATCGAGTACATCCTGGAAATCATCTCATTGCCAACCTACTTTTTCAGTGGTACACCCCACCCCATTTCCACCACAACTGCCCACAAAGCCCCACCCCAATGAGGAGACTCTCAGAGAGTACCATGTCAATGAGGACCGTCCATAGATCTGCCTGTAGGATGTGAGGCGAACGGCCAGGTCTCTGTCTGTCAGGGATCCCTCTGGATCTAACCCATCCTGCAACCCAGATTCTCTCCATCATCTCCTCCAGCCGAGAGAGGTGTGACCGGCCTGGCCAGGGCAGGAGAGTGTGGGCGGACACGCTGGGCGCTGGCAGTCTGCTCCGTCTGCCACTAAGTAATATGAGGCAGAGAGAGAAAGCCCCCTTCGGCAGAAAAAGACGAGACAGCGGCAGGCGTTCCTGCTGTGACTTGGCGCACCCCACTGGACAGCTGGAGACTCGGGGAGCAGTGTTCCTGCCAAACATGCCTGACAGAGCAAGGGGGTGTTGGGGCTGCAGGGCTGGGCGAGGCCCGGGGAGGCTCCCATACCTGCAGCTGATCACCAACCCATCATCTGTAATTAGGTACAGTTATATGCCTGTGAAATTAAGTGGGGATCACGGCACCATGTTACATGATTGGAAAGTTCAAAGGTTTTGATAAGACTACGCTTGAAATGTGGATGAGGAAGCTAATGTGTTCAATATCAAGTGGGGAATAGGTGCTGTAGTTATTGACTTTCCAATCTATATCACTTCATGATTAACTAAGAATGACCATATGCAATTCATATCCCAACACATAACTCCAATTATTGTGCGGGCGCTTTATGAATAATGCAGGGAATACCTGTGAGCTCTGTTCTTTCAAGGCACATTAGAGTTTTTCCTAGAGAGATTTTATTCTAGACAATATGAATAACAGCAGTAGATCTCATTCTGCAATGTGGTGATAATGATTCGCTGTGCATGAATATAGAAGTAATACGGCCAAATGTGATGCTGGAGATGCTTTAAAACCAAACTAAAAAGGAAGTAATATAATCCCATAAATGATGTATAGGCATCTCAAATGGAACAAAAAATGTTTAACCGCATGCATTATTCATGGGTATTATCAAATCCAGAAAACTTTCTGAGCAAAGGAAACGGGATGGCAACATTTTGGAATTTCTCATTACACCAGCGATGAAACCTGACGTATGCAGATTAAGGCAACGTGCCGCGCTCTGCAGTGAGCTGCTCAGCTCCTTCATGATACTGCGGGATTGCAGGTGTTTTAAGGGTCTCTGCCATCATCTCTCTCTCCTATTACATATATCGGCATATTAATATTCTGAATATTCAATGACGCTCTGTGAAATGTGGCTGCGGCCTCATTTGTCCTGCTCCATTCTCAATCTCGGGGCTTAATCTTGATTCATCAGTTACAGGGGCCTTATTACAGAGCTCTGACAGCATGCTCGACCGGGTGATAAATGACACCACTCAGGCCAGATTTAAAACGTAAGGCTCAAGTGCCAATTATCTATGCAGACCTGGTTAATAACGAGATATCTTGTTAAATATCTGATCTCAGCGTGAGCATCATTTGTCAACCATGCTGTATGTTTACCTCCGAGACAGGGTTCCAGGGACCTTCTCAGCCTAACATATGTAAAACCTGGATCTTTGTGCCTTTAATAACCTTTTATTAGGGAGCTGACATCATGATTAAGCTTACCCCAAACACACACAATGAGGTAGACAATTACCCAGAGCCGCCTGCACGCCGAACGGCGGCAGGTTATGGTGAGGGGAAAAATAATGAATATTGAGTTGATGCCCATTGATGTCCATTCCACATCCAAAGCCCCAATTTGCTAAGAGCACCTGGAGCGGTGCCACTGCATGTCGTTTTTCAGATGATGATAGATACACTTGGGGGCTGCTTTTCGTTTTCTCCTCCTCTTTTGATTTGTAAAGAGGATAAGTGCTTTGACCTTAACTCATCATTATAGCTCGTTAAGGCTCTATCATTGGTTTTCAGCTTCCAACGTGAGTTAAGTCAGACCATACCTCTTAATGGCCCACTTTTCTAGCTGTTTTTTTTTAGCATGGCTGAATGTCTGTGTTTGTTTCTCACAGTAAAACTTCTCCCAGGTCTCTAGGTCTCAGATTAATAAACACTCAGTGTGGACACTGGGAGAGGAGTGGTGGTTGGGGAAGGTGAGAAGCCCCCTGTCTCGTTATGGGTGCCAGCCTAGCCACCCGATCTACCCAGATCTGGCAGCCAAGCTCACAGGGCAAACATTTTACATACACTACTCATGACAAATAAAGTGTCGCATATTTGCAGAACGCATGTTTAATTTCATTAGGAACAGTTCCTTTAACCTTAATTGTCTGGCACAAACATTCAAATGTATTCCCTACTTTAAATGAAGATGGGGGAAAAAAATAAATTGTGCAATGTTTTGGCACTGGTTCTTAGATGTGGAGTCATTGGGAAGCCAGGTGAAGCAATGAAACCTAGCCCAGCATCTATGCTCCCTGACTGGCTGCACACAGCTAGGACACAGGGCTGTCTAGGCAGCATCTGCCCAGCAAAATAAAGCTCCCATTTCCTGATCATGTAGAAAAGATCATTAGCATAATATCCCTCTCTGTAAGGTGAAAACAGAATAATAATTGGTTTGCCCTTTTCTCTCTCTGTGTTGTAAAACAGTTAGGAATTAATTTGAGGATAACTGCGCTATTAATTCTAAATGCTGAAGACAGTGGGTGCGGGGAGCTTTGATACAGGTATACAGGCCGAGGTCATGAAACAAGGACTTTCTCTATACTGTTAGTTCACTGTCTTGATAGACCTTAACCAGAAGTAGTTAAAAATACAGCACAAGCAGTATTGCATTGTGTGCTTACAGGGAGAAGAAAGACATATAAAAGCACATTGAGAAGAGAAATGAGGAACAGACCATAATGCCCACATCCTATAGATTATTCACACTGCTTATGCTATATATTCATTGTCGTACACTGTCAGGATTTGCTTACTGCATTCTGTGAATTATAGTGTTGCTGTTTACGTTCTGTACGATGCATGAGTCTGTGCTTACCCTCATTAAACAACCCTACAAATTACATGCATCCCCATTATAACTAATGAGCAGCACCGTAATCAGAGCCTGACTGGGCCGGATGACTCTCCCCAGTGAATCTTAACTACTGTTTACAATAATAGAACACATTCCAGATTCTACAGACAGCTGTCAATATCAGTCTGTCAATGCATGTAAATATGTACCTTCAGATTAGTGGGTATGTTAAACATACTCGGTCTCCAGTTGCCTGTCAAAGATAGACATCACAACATCACACAGGCAGTTTAGGATTGACAACCATACATTTGAAAACACCAGGACTGTTTTTGAATCTCCCAGTTAACACGTGCACCTAGTTACCCATGTACTGTACCTCTCTAACTCTGCGGTTAGCTACAACACCATCTCACGTGTAATATTTTAACATTCTGTTCCTATCTGTGGGCAGGGTATCTTATTAGCAGCAGATCTGAGCTGCCTCGATCCTAAACACGGCCACTGCGGAGGAACATCGCCACGAGTCCCAATTACGTATAATGATGGAGACTGGATGGAGGTGCACATGCAGATTGTGCACCAGTTCTTTTGTCACGCGAGGCAGTCCATACGATCATTCATCACCGCAGTCATCTCCGGGTACTACGCCTCCCAGAGTGCTGAGACAATACTCTCCGCTCATCATGCATGCGGTTATTATGTTATTTGTGTTTAACTGCCAGGAAAAGCACAATAAAAGCCCAGTTACAAGGCATTGCTGGGCTCGTCTGTTTCCTGACCAAACGTGACAGTGTCTGCCATCAGGGAGGAAACGCGGTTAAATTCCACTGTATTGTGCATGTTTCTCTCCCGAGCCATACCCAAACAGATATCCTCCCGCCTCTGTATTTCTTTTCGTCGTTTTCCAATCAATGTCGGCTTTGAAACCCAAATGACCTGGAAGAGTTAGGTCTTTGTGTAACATGTACAGGCTTAGTGTGAGATTTCAGTGTGCTGTATGACTTGTAGTATTGCACCAGGAGGGCGGACTGTGTACTTGTTCAGTGGCTTTCCCTAATCCAGGCCTGATCTTTGTGTTTGATCTGCAGCGTGTTCCTGAGACAGCATGAGCGGCCGCTATCGCTGTAATTTAAAGTCAATATGGTGCTCATGATCCCCCTCCGCCAGCTAACAGAACAGCACTCCTTCGAGGTGGAGACGGTCATCTCTGGTGCTTACAGGGAATCCTCAGTTTGACTGGTTCTTTCCTCTTGGCTTCTGGATGAGCTCTGTCCACTACGGAAAATCATGTGTCATACTTTATCGGCTTAAGTTTTAAGGGGGGAGTGAGGTGACACACTTGCAGTTATTTTGGTTTTGTTTCTTTGTATCGATGTGTGATCTGTTCTGTTCAGAATGCTGCTGAACTTGTGGCATTATCCTGTGGGTTTTATGGTCAGATTGTAGCTATAGTACAAAGTTATACAGAGTGAGCGTATGGAAAGCCGTTTTAACATTTATTTCTAAACATAGTTATAGTCATTATTTTAAAGTTTCTAGAACTTATTATTTAGTTATTAGTAACTATTCCAATAGTTACTAGTATCTATTCCAGTTTTACTATATTTCATCATAAAAGCAGAGGTTATAGGCCTACATATAACTGCAGTTAAAGGTTGAAGTTGTGTCAAAAACCAATTGTAGCAACTGAAAGAATCAATTGTTGACATTTCACCTCCATCTAGAGTTCACTGACCCCAGCTATCAAATTTACAGCCATGTTATTGTGTTTTGTTGAAAGTTTTAGTGTAAGATGTTGGAGATCATGACATATGTCTGGATTTAATAGGCCCCTGAGCCAGCCCTCTATCTGGATCGCATGTCATTCACACAGGATAAATGACTTAGGCCTCCTCACTTTATTCATATGGGAGAGGATTTGTGGATCAGGCTCCAGTCTTTATCTTATCATATTTTAAGTGCTCTGAACGAACCATCAGAAGTATTATTGATGTCACCACAGGTTTGTTATTCAGAAGTCAATAGCAAGCTTTGACAATGGAGTAATATCAATTTCTGACAGTATTTGTTCAGTGGCCGCTCTACTGTGTTAGATGCTGATCTAATACCCACATTTTGTATCCATGGTGGTTTGATCTGTTTTCATTTAGCTTTAAAATCATTCCATTAGTAGTCTTACAGCATACAACAACTAACAGTACAGCAAATACTGAGTTAGTATTTTCATACCATCGCTCACATAGTATGGCAAGCCGTTTGAACATTTATTCCTAAAAACGTACTAGTCACTTTTAAAGTTACAAGTACTTATTATTTAGTTACTAGTAAAAATAGTGACTAGTACGTTTTTAAAAAATTAATGTTGAAACAGCTTGCCATAATGTAAGGGATATGATGTTATGTAGACTTATCTTGGTTTCAAAGGCAAAAACTCTTTAAAAAAATACAAAAACAAAACAATTGGTTGGCATGAAATATTTTATTTAGTGTGCCATGTGCATTGTTTGATGTGACTTGCGCTACATTTATGCAGGTCAAGGTTAGGCTTGGATTGTAATACCGCAGATCAGGAGTGGGCAAACTAAGGACCACGGGCCACATACCCGCTGGGTCCTTTGATCTGGCCCGCAAGGCATTTAAAATTTCAAAGTCATTTGACGCTTGAGAGCATCAACACGACATACATCCCGAAGCGTACATGCCAGAAACAAATGCTTGGTATCATTGTGAAGAGGGGGTTCTGCTGCAAATAATGAGGGGTGGTTCGTCCATGTGGGCTAATGACAGCGGCAGATCTCCCGTCTCAAATTTGGGTGCTTTTCACTGACTATATTTTTGTTGACAAAATAACATTTTTGCAAGGAGGTAGGATATCACCCTGCACTAAAACAGGTTCTTTTTAAGGTGGTATAAGGTTGTCACGTTCGGTGTCCAATGCACCCACAGTAGACTCTACCGATTCCATTCATCCTGACACACATGAACGCAGCACTCACCTCAGATCGCAATCACCGCAACACTAAACACCTGCACCCAGTCACCAGTAGTATATAGCTAAGCCACAGTGTCATACTCTTTGCGAGGTATTGTTCTATTCAGATCTACCGAGCGTTTATGGTATTGTTTGCCTAAGTGTATTGACTATTGCTTTCTATCTTTGACTCCTGAGATCGCCCAGCCCCAGTGTACTTCTGCCCGTGTTATTCCTGTGCCCGACCCGTGCTGCCGCAATCGTTTACCGACCTTGGATACTGTTTCTGTACCCCTGCCAGTGTCTACCAGTGTATGACCCCAGCCTTGAAAACCATTGCATCAGGATCTTGTCTCTGTACCTCTGCCTTGTTTACTTGTGTACCGAAGCTTGCCTGTCCTCACCTTGTGTTTGGTGCCTACTATTGAGTTCGTTCTTCTGTCAATAATCATTACTACATTAAACCCCATTATTCTACAGTCCTTGTGTGGAGTTGTTACAGGTGGTGGCTGAGTTTTAAAAAACATATAGAGAAATAGTAAAAATATGTAGGCTACTGTACATATAGGTCCCTATTTTAACAACTGAAACGCAAGTATCAAACGCGAAACGCAAGTGACATTGTGGGAGGGTCCCGGGCGCTGTTGCTATTTTACCGGCGGGATAAATGACTCTTGTGCCAGACGCAAATCTAAAATGGGTAGGTCTGAAGTAGCTTCATTAGTCATAGGTGTGGTTTGGGCGTAACGTGCAATAAACCAATCAGAGCGTAATCTCACATTCCCTTAAAGAGCAGGAGCACTTGTTCCATGCCGGATTGCTATTATAACATAAGAATATTGATTTTTCTTTTATACGAAATGTAAAAAAAGAAATGTCACAAGACATACTTTCCGATGTTTTGGGCTCACTCTCACTGAATCACGAGGTTATGAATGCATGGTAATATTTTTGCAATGTAATCTAACAGAGCGAGATTACTTTGCTTGCCTCACTATTCTGTCAGACAAGCTCTAAATCATTTGGGTTAAGTGGCAAGCAATGGCACATGCATTTCAACATCACGTCTTGTACACAGATCCGTCTCCTTAAGTCCCCTTATATTTCCTAATTTATGTCATCAACACATCCATGATTTATGGATATGTTGTATAAAAACAAAACAAGCCACAAAGAATGCTGCGACTAAAGTAGTGTAAAGTGCCTCCTGTCCTATCCAAACTCCCGACGCGCATTTTCAGTGTGCCTAATGCTCGTTCATTAGGCTACACCGTGTGTTTGTGGATGTCTTCGATTAAACAGCATTTCACGCACTGTTGCTGGCATCAAATGGTGTCATCCTCAGCCATGTCTTTAACAGATAGCGTTGTCCCCTTCACAGCCACCCATCCAAGGGGGGATTCCCATCAAATAGGGCAGAGTTTGCCATAAATGAGTCGTGGCTTGAGCCAGGGTAATTCGAGAAGACATGGGTGATTTTACTATTAGCATTGCAAATTACTTGTACAGTGCCTTGCGAAAGTATTCGGCCCCCTTGAACATTTCAAACTTTTGCCACATTTCAGGTTTCAAACATAAAGATATAAAACTGTAATTTTTTGTGAAGAAGCAACAACAAGTGGGACACAATCATGAAGTGGAACGAAATTTATTGGATATTTCAAACTTTTTTAACAAATAAAAAATTGACAAATTGGGCGAGCAAAATTATTCAGCCCCTTTACTTTCAGTGGAGCAATCTCTCTCCAGAAGTTCAGTGAGGATCTCTGAATGATCCAATGTTGACCTGAATGACTAATGATGATAAATAGAATCCACCTTTGTGTAAAAGTCTCCGTATGAATGCACCTGCTCTGTGATAGTCTCAGAGTTCCGTTGAAAGCATAGAGAGCATTAGGAAGAACAAGGAACACACCAGGCAAGTCCGAGATACTTTTGTGGAGAAGTTTAAAGTCGGATTTGGATAAAGAAAGATTTCCCAAGCTTTAGACATCACAAGGACCACTGTGCAAGCGATAATATTGAAATGGAAGGAGTATCAGACCACTGCAAATCTACCAAGACCCGGCCGTGCCTCTAAACTTTCAGCTCATACAAGGAGAAGACTGATCAGAGATGCAGCCAAGAAGCCCATGATCACTCTGGATGAACTGCAGAGATCTACAGCTGACGTGGGCGAGTCTGTCCATAGGACAACAATCAGTCGTATACTGCACAAATCTGGCCTTTATGGAAGAGTGGCAAGAAGAAAGCCATTTTTGAAAGATAATTAAAAAGTGTTGTTTAAAGTTTGCCACAAGCCACCTGGGAGACACACCAAACATGTGGAAGAAGGTGCTTTGGTCAGATGAAACCAAAATCGAACTTTTTGGCAACAATGCAAAATGTTATGTAAATGCACATGTAAATGTGTACACTAGATGTATGCCTATTTTTTCCCCTCTTCGGACACAAATAATGATTTCCCTCGTGTGGTAATATTTTCCTTCTAATTATGTATTGCAATAATGGGAACTGCTGCATTTGTGTAGATGAGAGGAGCAATAAAATGTATGCACGTTGTGGACATGCTACACTATGGCCAACCGTGTGCCCTTAAAATAGCATCTGAAAAACACGCCACTGACTTTTAACAAGGTTTTTCCTGGTCAGTGGCGGAATTGTTTTCGGGAACTGCAAGATAGCACCAGGAAACGTTTGTGCCGGATCACGCCTCTTCTTTTCGTTGAACCGCCCAACGAACGCAAGTTCATTCCCTAATTAACCGACGCACATCCGTGGAGGGAGAAGTCCCATATTTTTCGGGTGCAAGATAGGAATGATACATGCGTTGGTGTAAAAAGTCAATTGCGCTGGGTGTAAGATAGTGCCCATAGTGTTTTATTTACTTATTTATATGTCCCCCCCACTTTGTCACTCTGCTTCTCAAAACCAGTATTTTACAATAACTAACAAAAGATTAAACATGCATTTTTGTATTTTTTTGGCTCTATATGACATCATGTCACAAAAGTTTGGGTTTGACATTTTGTCGTAGCCAAGTCTTCTGAATCCAAAACTATAAGGCAGTTCAACTGTAGGACAAAGTATATATCAAAATAGCGCCAAGCGGACTTCAACCCCCTTAGACCTTGAAGGGTTTGTTATATTTGAAGAATGATTTTTGACTCAAATTAATTTCCATATGCGCTGTTGTCTTGATTTGCAGGTGTCTGCAAGTATGCTAAATAGTTTTGAATCAAACAATAGTGATTACGTTCTGAGAAGTCAAACAAGGAAATGGTGTTACAAAACAAAACATTTATATTCTGAAGGATACACACGTAACTCTGTAGGGGGTGGGGGTAATTTAATGAAATAACTTTTCATATTTTTCATGCATCTCTATAAAATGAGGCTCTTCACTTTGTTTCAAAATCTTAATGTGGCCCTCAAGCAAAATTGTGATTCTGCACACACTAAAAACATGCACCTGATACCTAGGCTTGCAAAGCCAACTTTTACTTTGAAGACAATTGCTATGGATTCCATGATATTATCCTGTTTTTATGTATGTCAGTGGCCCACTTATAACTTAAATGACTAGTTTAGTTAACCTTCCTGTTCAAGTATAACACATCGTTATGGCAGCAAGAGTACCCTGCATAATTTCCACAGCATTAGCATCCGTCATGTTCCTCCTCCTCGCTATAAATACCCGTGACAGCAGAACTGTTTTAGAAGTGTTTCTCACTGTGTCTTTGGGAAGGGTTTCAGAGGTGAGGCACTTTGATAGTACAGCTCATGAAATATTTGCTGACTTCTATCACCTAGGGGAGTCGTGTTATGGTGGAGCCACTGATATGTGCCCCTATTAGTCTCCAAGGATTTTCCCTAGCCCACTTTCACCCGATCCTTGCCAATTAAGCAGCCGAATTATGTATAATAGTCGGAGTCACTTGCATTGCAGAGCACCAGAATGTATGGAAAGGATGACAGAAGGATACTATTGAATAATTAGAGTGAATTTTCAGAGCCCTGTAAACTCAATCATGTTCTGCCATATGCTAACTATTTTTAACCTAATCTTTCCCCGTGTCTCGCTCGCTCTTCCTCTCTCATTCCACCTACAGTACAGCGGCACACAGTTCTCTTGTTCTGTACAGAAATCACTGCACACCTCTGTATCCTGCTGAAGTTGCAATCCCCAAAATAATGGGGTTATGCTGAGATATATATTGCTCTTCAGTGTGGTCCAGGACAACAAATATTATACTCCAAAGATCAGCTTACATCACAAGCTCTTTTTGGGTATTATTAAACTTGACAGGCCAGTTGTGAATACTTCTTGGACAGCTGGACTATGTCTGGTGTGGTTCAGAATGTCACTTGCGGGTCTCTGATCCTGCCAACAAATATAAAAAATTCTAGGCCTCAACAGTATGTACATGAGTAGAAATTGTCGTCATTGTAACGTAGGTTTGCGAATCCAGTTGTGGTTCCACGGAACTTTAGGGGATTGCGTTTTTGTGTATTTGGATGCTACTGGCAGGCTTTTCACGCACACTTCCCTTAGTCATCAGTATTTTAACGATTCACACCACAACGATTCCCTAATGGATTTTTGAGATAGAAAGATTGATGAGACGCTCATGTCCTTCTTAACCACCAACTAATTAACTAATTAGGACTTCCAAATGAAGACTAGCTCTGGATAATGCAGTGTGCTTTGGCATGGGTAAACAGCTCTTAAATGCAATCCAATAACTGCTTGACTCAGCCTCTCGGTTTCTTTATCTCCGTTACTCCAGCGTAACGTTGCACATGTTGTAACTGTATATATTATTTTATCATTAATAGTTGAATTGATGTAGGTGCTCTGTGATCAATGTATAGGACTTAATATTATATAAATACAATACACCACATACTATATGTCTGTCATTCATCACAAAAGTAATGCCGATCTTTAATATAGCCCTTTAATGTTCCAGTGTTGAAGGTGTTACATCAACAGGGCTGTCCCTGTGCCCTGTTGATCCCCACATATGCACATGATTGTCCAGTACATTCATCAATGAGGTGTCTCTAGCCTCTGCCCTTACACATGCTCACCATCTCAAACGATTTCACATCACCCTCCACTTTGGCTGACTTTGACCCTGCGCTCCTGGTGTGAAGGGCCACGAAGCCTTGCTGGCACTGAGATTCTATCATCTGTAGTATAATTAGTTGGTTACCATTGACAGAACACCTCTCACCTTCTTCTCACAGATACCTTCACCTGTTCTTGCTCTCTTGCATTGGGCCACCATTGTATTGTTCCCTGAACGGAAGTCGACCACCAGTATCAGCATTTAGGGGTCCGCATGGCATAGTGGGCAGAGTCGCTGGATTGCTGGCAGTCTACGTCATGATAGTCAGTGGTTCGAGCCTGACTATAGCTTCTCTGACTTTGCCCGGACCCCTAGCACGAGGCAACAAAAATTGGGATAGTTCTGCCCGAGATTTGGGATAGATAAGTCGGATGATCTACCTTGCCACATCGCTCTCCTGTGAATCCTTGTATGCAGATCTGGTGTTTTGTTGTTCCCTAATTGCGGAAGTATAGTTGGTGAGCGTAATCATCCCATGCATGAGCTGACTAAAGGCTTCCGTGTTGGAGGAGCAGTGTGAAAAGAATCAGCAGGCTTACGAAATGTGGTTGGATAACCTTCAGCATCTGGCATATGTCCAAGGAGAAGCAGACAATTTTCTACCTTTATTCAATCGGGTAAGTTGACTAACAATTTTTTTTATTTACAGCAACAACTTTGGAGCAATTAGTGAAGTGGCTCAGTCGGGAATCGAACTGGCAACCTTCTGACTACAAGTCTGACTCCCTAACCACTCAGCCATCCTTGCCCCAGATGCAAGTTTAATGGGATTTGGACGTGACCAATTTGAAGGGGAGAAAAAATGTGAGGGGTGTAAAAAAGTGTCAGTATTTAACTATACATTTTACATTTACATCGCTTAGCACAGGCTCTCATCCAGAGCAGCTTGCCAGGATGAAAGAATACATTTTCACACAGGTTCCCCATGGGAATCAAATCCACAACCCTGCTCTCACCAGCTGAGCTATGGTTTTAATTGAGTGAAGCTATTTTATGATGGTCTATGGCAGTTGTTGGTATAGGTTTCTTAGCAACGTCAGCCTGTGGTGAAGCTCCATCTGAGTCTCTTCATAATGATTGATATAATGCCCGTTTTACTTCACTCTCAGCTTGTTTTCGGATATTTGACACTAACATTTGAGGGTGTAATCCCGCATGGCTCCGTTTTAAAGGTTAATAATCCTTTTAATTAAAGGATAAGATCGCTATTGAACACAAAGTATAATCACTGAAGGATTAACAGGGAAATTAATATAGCCTGAGCAATTAGTCTGATAATTAAGCTTTAATTGCTGGACTGAGTTCAGAACGCTCTAGCGATGTGTCATAAAAATGCACAGAGTTGTTAGGGGGGTTGTGGAAACGTTAGTTTGCGCTTTACTGCAGAGCGCCTGCGTGTGCACCCGGGGTGCGCGTGAAACATGGCATCCCAGTGGAAGGAGCTTCACCAGCTGTTCTTGACTGAGCCTGGTGTTTCACACAATATGATCGCTCCATCAGTGCTGGTGCCCACTCTCTAAACAGGCGCATCTGCATTCATCAAACACATGTATCAATAAATAGGGCTGCAACAATTACCGGTCTCTGAGGGGGAACAAAATAACAACACGGGAGAAGAAGAAAAAAATGCAGCCGTACACTTTAATCACTGATGCCGTTAATCAATAAAATGCCTTCATATCTTTTAATTAAAGTTTTATTCTCTGTGAATGTTTGGAGAATCTGCTTGAGCCTCTTTTCCATTAATGGAAACAGTTGGAGTTGGGAAATGGGGGTGACAGCTGCTGATGGCTTGTCACGGTGGGGCACTTCATGTTTGTAATTGCATTTTGTCACCTACAGAGGGTGTTAAGAGTCCTTGTTAAAAGCAGGGGAAATCTCACAGTAACAATTATTGTCGAGCAAATGACCAGGTAGCCAATATCTAGGCTGTCAGGACAGGTTAGTAAGAATGGCTGAAAGGAAATGGACCGTTCAGCCATTCATCATGGCCATGGTTGATACCAACAAATTGAAGAATAAAGGGGAGGAAGAATAAAGGCATTCAGTGTGGCTTGTTTATTTATAACCTCTTGTCTGTTTTGGACAGATAATATCCATGTTGTACTTGACTGTACACCTGGCCGAATGATTACATGAACTGTGTCAATCAAATCGAACCATGAACACGGATACTCCAATATCCAATATAGTACTTATAAACTTATAAGACATATAAACTTTACCCATTCCTCCGGGGTTATCAGTATTGTCAATGGGACACACCTTTGTCTAATAGTGTCACAAGAGCTACACTATTATTCTACCATCTGTTTCTACCTACGCAGCAGTAGTGCCATACATAAAGTACACATGCAGACGTATTATACAGTCTCAGTTTAAGTAGGAATGTACCGTCCTAGTTTAAATATGAATGTACTGTCCTACTCTACATAGTAATGTAGGGCAGTTGTAAAATAAAGTGTTTTTTTTCTTTCTGGTACAGCCTTTGCGTTGATTGGGCCAAAATTATTATTTTTCATTTATTGTCAGCAACCATATCCTTTGAATTCCATTTATATACAACCTTAAATTGAATTATTGGAAAACTATTCTTTCTGGCATGAAGTCAGTGAAGCAGTAAAGGGGTTAAAGTCAGGGAACCATAAAAACAATAAGGGAGGGTGCAAAATAATAAACTACCCCAATCAGACCGGGCTCAATACTCAGCCTCTCTGCTGTCTCTACCATCACACATTTTAATAGGTTATCCTCCACATGAATTTATAGATTGCAAACATTCTGCAAATCTGTGGTAAACACGTCGCTGCATACAGACTCCCAGCTGTGAAAGTAAAACACAACAGCCTTTCATTGACATTAACGGTAGCATGTTGAAATACACAAACTTTTGAGTTAGGTCTTAGTTGACCTTCATGGGAAATTATAGTAGCAGGCCAACACTGGTTTATGTCAGCCATCTTGGATTAGTGGGTCAGTAAGCATCACAATGACTAATTCCTCAAGTAGACCTTACAAACTACATTTTGATTTGGGAAATGAAACCAGTGCAATGATATGATTACTGATGACCACTCGAAATGATGTGGCTTTGAGGATATCCTACTGTATATCAGACACACTCCTAACACATTACTCTGGTCAATCATCCACAAGCTGCGACCGTTGTTGGTTCAAGTTGAGAACTGGTATTATAGCCATGTGGGCTCATGTTTTTTTATTGTTGTTATTATCAAGAATGGGCCAATTTTGCCATTTAATTGAGGCTCATGGGCTTGGGTTTGAAACGGCACACAGGGGAATGAGCTAGTCAAGCGGCTGAATTTCCACAGCCATTAACCACTCTACACTCAATTAGAATGCATAGAGTCCTGCCAGTTTATAACTTATGAGTCTCCAGGCCAATATAACCAGGGCCAGTTATAACGGTCACATTCTAAAGATGCAGACCTCACCAATGATATTCACTTCAACATAAAAGTAATCCCTTTCTGTTTTTTTTACACTGCACATTAAACCTGGATAAATGATGTTAATGATGTAACCAAAACTACCTGCCACCTTACTGTGCTGTAAATGTGGTTGTGTTGCAAATGCCACAGATGACATGGATGAGAAGCTGTTGCCTCTAGCCATCAATTAGATCTACTTTGAGGGCAGCATTCTCCTATTTCCATGTCTAATAAATCATGTTGTATATCAGGCATGGTGTGGAAAACCTATTTTTAAAACAGGTCTGTATCGGAATGTATCATAAATATGAAAAATGAAAGGCAACAAATTGAGACACTTAATAAAATCGAGGGCGTGTTGCACTGCTACATGCTGTATGAGGAAAGGTGATTCTGACAATCTGAATTTATGATGATAGAAATGTACTTTGATTGCTCTTTAATTTTCTTTGGTGATCTTTCACCACCGTGATAACTCTGTAGCAGAACAGACAGCTCCTATTTGACATGCAATTAATAACATTGCTCTGCTGCGAGATTTGGCTATTATTTCTAATATGTTGCCTGATTGTAAAAAGCACCCTTTCCAGCACCACGATAGCATGCATTTATATTTTCTCATTTCTTAAATGACCTGCCTGTAATTTAAACAGTGAAAGGAAAATTCTTAACCCAATTTGGAAAAAAACAATTTGAGTGGATGAATGCAGAGATAAGATAATATTCATCGCTTGTACCTACCTATACATTACATGCTGCGATCTTCAGTGTTGGTTGTTACTGTTGTGATTATAAACAGTCATTTATTATATGCAGATGCATATAAATATGGGCCATCATAATGTGTCATGCAAATCCAAAATGGGAACAATTAACAGATTTACCATAAAGTAACCAAAGGTGTATGCTTTTTAGGAAAAATTGCATTATCTGTGAAGATTTAGTAAATGCTTTTGTCAGGATTAGCTTATCTACATGGAGACTTGTGGTTTGAGTTAAGTGACTAAGAGGTTTGATTGAACTACAGTGAAAGGGAAGCTGGCCGGACAACCCCACTTTGTGAGTTCTCTTTGGTGGTCGACCAATAACTTTAAACAGGTGAACCCCACCCCCCCCCCACCCATCCACAACAAAGAGTCATCAGCGATACCTTAAAGGTGTAGTCACCCTGGGGCAGCTCGACTGTGACTCCTGACAATATGACAGATTAATGACAACGAGTTGAGCCCTGCACTTTGGGCCGCCCACAATCTCAATTAGGTCTGTCTTAATGTACACTGAACAGGCGCAGTCGGAGGGGCCATGGACGGGGTAAACACTTGCAGGGAGCAGAATAGTGGCAGGGTAATAAAGCGCCATGATTGATACTGCTTGGTCTGTGCCAGATTGGTTTATAGTGTAGGAGGATTGGTACCAGATTGTGTGGGTTTCTGTAGTACTCATCTGTCTTCCAGTTGAAAGACAGGCATGGAGACAGGATGCAAGTGTATGTTTATGTGTCGTCATCTAGTATCATATAGGAATGTTTATATTCACATCATGTACATGTCATGTTGTATGGTATGTTATACTGCAGTTATGTTTGTACAGACAGAGAGAATGGCAAAGACAGTTCCCTCTAGAACATTTTAGTTACTGCACACCACTTAGAGGTGAGTCCCCTTACAAAAAACTTGAAAGAAATATGTGGGTTTCAGACACGTTGAAAAACACACTGTTAAACACATGTGAATGTGAAAATGGCCTGCAGAACCCTCCATGGGACCACATTGTTTTGACTTGCCTCATTGCACTCTAATGACACCTAGGAAGAAGTACAAAAGTGAGTTCCTTCTGTCGCGTAAGGATGATGGTGCAGACTGCCTCGTTGTTTGAGCAGCATGCTAATAACCAGGGCCCGGTTCCCCAAAACGTTCTTATCGCTAAGTAGTTCTTAACCTATTCCTTAACCTCTCTCTTAACCTAATGGCACGGTTCCCGAAACGTTCGTACGCTAAGTATATCTTCTGTAAGTCACACTTTCGTAAGGTTGGTCTGGACCATTCGTAGCTCTCTCTTAGCGTTGTTTGAGCTCAAACCGCTA
>JACXGM010010309.1:0-26444 GCA_016801145.1 Umbra pygmaea | reverse complement strand
ACCGTTAGGTTGGCGGAGGGATATGATGTGGTGAGGAGGAAGCATGTTGGGTGATTTGATGAGTTGTCGTATTAGAGAAATGGAGAATAAAACAAAGTACTAAGTAAACCAAGTGAAGCTGTCTCCGTGCTCTTTCTCCTATCCACGCCCTGCGAGTGTTTGTATGTATTACCTACGAGTATATAGTTAACGCTGACTTAAACTAGCGTTACATTAGTATTGGGTCTTGTCATCCATATCAACATTTGAAAAAAATAAAATAAAGGTGTAGCCTAACAGTTTCCCCTAGAGAGTGATAGATTATGGCCTAGAGAGATACAGTAAGTGGTTTCTCTCCTGTGTGTATACCGATTCATGTTCGCGTACGGTTTTATTCTATTCTGGCCTTTCATTACCCATTGTCATCACATGTTTAGTCTAGTTTAGCGTCTGTGTCCAATAACGTAGGCTAGTATCATTGTCCAATAGATCGTTTCCAATCTAATCTAATCCAACTTAATCTATCCCAGCATTCATTCATTCACAATTTTTTCTTGTATTTAAGTTTTTCATTGTTTTATGTTGCAGTCTCTGAAGTTGTCTTTGTTAAATAATATAGCCTTGTTTTTACCACACATGGCTTTTTCATTTTGTAAATGTTTATCTTTAATAAAACAACGGTTATTTTTGCAATTCCTTGCGCATTTGTCTCCATTTAAAATACGGGCTGTAAGTCAATTCGGGCTTCAAAAAGCTATCAAGGTGCCGGTTCAGTCTCTGGTTCGGACAGTGTCGGGTTAACATTTTCAGGACCGATTAAAGCTCTAATTCAGATGAGAGTCATTAGGCCTACACTCTCTTGGAGTAGGTGGTATGAAGTGACATGCCCGCGATTTATATCAGTATAATTTATATTATATGCTGACGGACTCAGCAGTGACGCATGTGACTTGGTATCAGATTTCCGTCAAGCATCAACTTTCAGCTACCGGTAAGTACATTATCACAACCGGTAACTCGACATTGCCCTGCATTTGATGTACAAAATTATATCGTAACTAGCACTGAGCCGTGGATAAGTCGACTCTGCGTTTTAAAGTGAAGTTCATGACAAAAGTTTCTTGACTTATACACAAGTATATATACGGTACCTTTCAGAGACTGATAGATGTGGTGTTAGCTGACTCACCTAACAGGCAATTTCAATAGGGGGAAAACTGACAGCAGTTTTTTTGTGGTAGGCAGACCCCCATAAAACCTTTATTTTAGACACTGACGCAAGGAATGAAGGCAGGGCCGGCGATTGCTATAGGCGAACTAGGCGATTGCCTAGGGCGACAAATGTGTCGGGGACGCCCTTAGGCCTATTTCCCATTATTCATAGAATTAGAACTACAAGCGAAATAAAACATGTTGTTTAAATATGATCATCCTAGGGTGCCCCGTCAGACACACGTTTACTTCAACCTGATTATTAGATTGAAATGTTGATTATTGTCGATCATTTTCTAATTGGGGGGAGGGCAAAATGCGTTACGTTACGTTAGGCGAGTGCTCAGCTGCAAGCTTCACAGAGGTTGATTCCTAAAATGAAGCGGTCTAAACCCAGTGCACAGGGACGAAAACGGAGAAAGGAAGAAGATAAAAATAAAGCTAAGTATAGAGCTAAGTCTTATCATCTCAGCCATTAAGGTGTCAAACAAAATATATTTTGTATTGTGCATCACCTAATATTGTACGTTTCATTGTTGTTGCTAAGCTATCGCTAGCTAGTGACTGTTAATTTGCTAGTTTGTTACATAAAACTAGCAAACATAAAAACGTAACTTCACTGATTACCTACATGGATGTAAATGTCAAAAGATCAGTATGATAATGTATGCTAGTTATAAGAAGTACAGTTGCTCTCTACATTCATTATAAATGGCACAAGTTCTGTTTAGTGAGTTCACAACTAGCAGGTGCATACACACACAGTAACCATTTTGTTGGTAGTGGTGGTGTTCACCTTTCTGTACATTTCCCCTCCAGGCATACAGTGGGTATAGAAAAGAATCACCCCCTGTAAAATAATCACATTTTGTTGCTCTGCAGCCTGAAATGAAGATGGATAGTCACAGTTTTTGTTTCATTCAGCTGTATGTACAACTCATAACATCCAAGTGAAAGATTGTCAGAAAAAATTAATTACAAATTGAAAAACAGAATCACTGAGTTGGAAAAAGAATCACCCCCCTCCTAAAAATGACTTGTAAATAGTGGTGCAATGGATCATCATTGATCCGTGATCCGTTCTGATCAATATCTTCGGTTCTGAAAAAAAAGGTTGTGCGCATGTTCAGTCCGCTTACAGCGTGGTCATGAGGAGCGGAGGAACGGAGGCGCTTGAACACCCTGCGTCATTTAAATCCCCTGTATGGGAGCATATTGGTTTCCCTGTTAAATATAATGATGAAGGAAAGAAGTTGGTGGATAAAACCGTGACAGTGTGTAGGCACTGTGGCACAAGAAAGCGATATGACAGTGGAAACACATCAAGCATGGCCACTAATTTGAAGCAACATCACCCCGGTGTTTCACTGACAGGAGTGAAAACGAAAACTGCAAAACAACCGCTTATCACCGTGGCATTTAAGCAATTAATCAGACCAGGCTAAAGCCATCACAAACACTATGGGTGTTTTTTTTAGGTGCAGACATGAGTCCATATTCGGTTGTGCAAAGGGAGGTCTTTAAACACATGCTGAAAGTGTTTGAGCCACGTTACGACATCCCGTCGCATACGGGACATTCTAAGACGTAACGTGAAAAAGCTTAACGTGGTTTTAATGTACCTAAACAATGGTCAATCTTCACCAAATTTATCATGGCCATATCTTGTCATGAACACTTAAGCCTGTCAAAATAACTAAAGCGAAATCCAACAATTATAGAAGTAATCTCACTTTAAAGTTTTCTTCTACATCGGCTCCTATGGCGAGGAAAAGGCTTAACGTGATTTAATGTACCTAAACAACGATCAATATTAACCACATTTCTCTCTCATATTGGTCATCATAACCACTGAAAATTATAAAAACAACTAACCCAAATTCCAATTATTACGGGTGTTATCTGACGTTAAGCCTTTCTGCTTCATTAAAGTATATTGTAAGGAAAAGGCTTAACGTGATTTAATGTACCTAAACAACAATCAATGATAATCACATTTCTCTCTCATATTGTTCCCCATATTGTTAATAAACAAACAGACATCTTATGTTTGTCTTGTTTTTTTTTTGCTGATCCGAAAAATGATCCGATCCGTGACTCTGATTCGAAAAACAATCTGAACCATGAGTTTTTTGATCCGTTGCACCCCTACTTGTAAACCCAACCAGGTGTAGTTAATCACCTTCTCAATAGCACACAAAGCCAAATGACTTTCAACTGTGATCAGCTGTGGTCATTTTGATTAGCTCAGCATGAAACAAGCTTTTCCTGAAGCAGTTCAGTCCTTGGTAATGCAATTGAAGATAACAATGAACTATGGGTGTCAAGGCATTGTCAAAATATCTACGGGATTAAGTTGTGGACAGACAGTCAGGAGATGGATAGAAAAAAATCAAAAGGCTTTATCAGTACCTAGAAGCACAGTGAATCCATAATTAAATAGTGGAAGTTATATGGTACAACACAGACCCTCCCTGGGTCAGGACTAGGGGTGTCACGATACCAACAATTCAGTAGTCGGTGCCAATACCAGTAAAATTACACGATTCTCGATGCCGATTTCGATACCACGGTAAAAAAAAAGGATTTTATAAGATTCCAACTACTTGAACTTGAAACATTTATTAAAACACTTGAAAAATATGATAACAAGCTATAAAGACACGTGCAATATAGCATAGAACAACATAATAAAGTCCAATTAATGCTCACAGTGCAACAACTACTCCCCAGACACATTCCAAACAGCTTTTCAAAAGGTATTGCGCAAAAACAAGAACAGTGCAAAATAAAACGGTGGATATAGCTGTGCAGCCATTCAGCTAACAAGATAAACATGTTTTTTTTCACAACATTGCGCACAATTTCTTGGCTAGTTCAAGGTTTTTGTAGAGCAAAAGTAGCATGTCAACATGGTCTTGAGTAAGTCACGAATGACTTGTGATCTATGCGGTATCCACATTTACCACCAGCATCCTTAATGTAGCTAGCATTACACAGAATTCTGTGCATTTATTATATATTTAAGCAATACAGATTGCAAATTTAAATGTTCAAATATTATAAGTTAGTAAATATGTCACACTATTCTAATATAGTTTAGTAGCATATTTTTGAAATGTGAAATGTTTCCATATTTGTTAAGCGATGTTTATCGCGTTGAATCAAGCGCTATTACTTTGAAAAAACTACGAAAGGCTAGGAATCCACTAAAGAAGCTGGCTCCCTAAAGAAGCTAGCTTCGGAGGAGGAAGTTAGGTGGAGGAGTTCTAGACGCTTGACTGGCCGTTGATTGCTCGCTCCGAGCTAGTTCGAACAGTTGAGGGGTAGTGCTGTGGTGTTTGATTGAAACATTAAGCAGCAGGTGGTTTTGGTTGGTAGATTGTCTTGCTAGGTAGCTGAAATACAAATTCTGTTGGCGGATTGCATAAACTGTACTGTGACTGTACGTCATGTCCACTAGTTCCGACGGGACGGGAATGGAGTGGAAGTTAGCCAGGAATGCGAAATTGAAAAGGGCCTTAGCGGGAAGGAACAGAGGGGAAAGTGGATCGGAATATAACGGGGCCGGCGTGGGGAATACGATAAAGAAATTGAGATCTCAGCAGGGTGAGAAACAACCGGAAAATACTATGGATCCTGCTCTGGGGAATGATTGGAAGGTTATTATCGAGTTCGATCGAGATGGGGGTTACTGCCACCCAATCAAACTTACAAAGGCGATTGAAAAAGAGATCGGGAAAATTGAATTCGCTAGGTTTATGGGTAATAAAAGACTACTTTTACATGCAACCAGTAAACAACAACAGGAAAAAAATACTTAAAATGTCGTCGCTGCAAGGGGAAGGGATGAAGGCACATGTGCCGGGTGCTATGATAAGAGTGAGAGGCGTAATATCAGGGGTGCCGCTGGCTATGTCAATGGAAGAGGTTAGAAATGAGATTTTGGGAGGTAAAGTGATTGAAGCCGTGCGGATAAAAAGCAAACAGGATGGAACACTGACGGACACGCTACTGGTGGTAGTACAGTTTGGGTGTGACCTCCCTAAGTCAGTGCAAATGGGATATATGAACTACAATGTGAGAGAGTACATACCTAGACCGCTCAGGTGTTATAACTGCCAAAGAATGGGGCACACAGCACAACAATGCAAAGGAAAACTTAGGTGTGCTAGATGCGGAGGTCAGCATGAGTATGGGAAGTGTGAACAGGGTGCAAAGGTGAGATGTTGTAATTGTGGTGGTGATCATAGTGCGGCGTTTGGTGGATGTGAGGTGCAGTGAGAGGCCAGGGAAGCCCAGAGGGTGAAGGTGCTAAGTAAAGTGTCATACGCGGAAGCACTAAAGACGGTGAGAGAAACGGGGGCAATTAATATCAACCCCCGGGGACAGGGGACGGGACTCTTAACAGTAGATCAAGCGCAGAAGCAGCCTATAGTGCGGCCACCAGTAGAGTGCAAGCATAAGTGCATAGTGGGTGAGGATACAGTAGTGGTGAAGAAGATACATTTTGTGGTTTTCATGTGTCACGTTGCCAATGTTGCCTCACAGTTGAAAAGGAAGAGCGACAAAATTAAGGCGGTAGTGGAAGCGGCAGAAAGGTTCTTGGATATAAGGGATGTTATGCAGACCTGATTCATGAAATGTTGAAGGTCCCAGAACTGAGAGGAAACGAACAAGCGGAGGGGTTGAACGCTTCTTATGGTAATTAACATACTACAATGGAATGCGAGGAGCCTTATAGCCAATGGGCAAGAATTTAAAAAATATATTCATGAACTAGAAGTGGTGCCAGACGTTGTTTGTGTACAGGATACTTGGTTAAGACCCCACCTTGATTTTGTTATACCTGGGTTCAGTTCAGTAAGGTGTGATAGGAAAAATAATCAGAATGGTGGAGGGTGTGCTACATTTCTCAAGGAGGGGCTGGCATATAGGAAGCTCCCAGGGCCGGAGGAAATGGAGTGTGTTTTGGTGGAGGTGTGCGGCCCAAGGGAAGGGGGTCATATTAAGCTGATAAACTTGTATAATCCATGCAAAAAGTTACTAATGGACAGGTTGACAGACATGGCAGGGCCGGTGGGCAGGAAGGAAATATGGTGTGGGGATTTTAATGCACATAATAGCCTGTGGGGGAGCGAGCGGACAAACGGGAATGGACGTGTGGTGGAAGACGTGATGGAAGACAGGTCCTTGGTCTGCCTGAACACTGGACAGGGTACTAGAGTGGATGTGAATAGGGGCTCTGTGTCATGTTTAGACATTACACTGGTATCGGACCGGTTAGTGAAAGCGTGTGGATGGCAAGTGTTGACGGACTCTACCTTGGGAAGTGACCACTTCCCAGTTCTCACTGTAGTAGACACAACTATATGTATGCAGGAAGGATTTACGATTGCTAGGTGGTGCTTCGAGAAGGCAGACTGGGGGAAATTTAGGGCGTGTTGTGAGGAGTCAGTCCAACAGGTTACACTGGAAGGTGGCACAGATGATGGCACAACGCAAGTTTCGGGACATTCTAAAGGCAGCACTGTCGAGTATTCCGAAGAGAACGACAAAGGGGAGGAGGAAAGTGGTACCTTGGTGGAATGAGGAATGTAGTAGAGCTGTTAAAGAACGAAATAAAGCATTTAGGGCACTAAAGAAGAATCTGACTCAGGAGAATGTAATAGATTATCAAAGAAAAAGGGCAGTGGTGCGTAGAACAATTAAGAGTACCAAGAAGGGGAACTGGAGAGAGTTCTGTTCCACCATAGGCAGGGGGGTAAAATTAGGGGATGTGTGGTCTATGTTTAAGAGGATGAGCAGAAAGAGGACGTCGGCTAAAATCCTGGCTCTGATAGATGGGGAGAAGGTGGTGGTGACAAACACGGGAAAGGCAGAAGTGTTAGGACGGGCATTTGCGGCAGTGCACAGTGGGGATAACCTGAGTGATGTCCATAAGTAGCAGAAAGCCCGGGCACTGCGAGAGAATGAGGATGTGAAGGAAAAAAGGGAGGATGGTATGTCGAGCATGGATGTGGACTTTACGATGGCAGAACTGGACTTAGCCTTGATAGACACCGGGTATACAGCACCGGGACAGGACCAATTGTGTTATGCCATGTTCCGGCAGCTACCAGTAGAGTCGTTGACACTGGTATTGAGTCTCTTTAATAAAATCTGGAGGGATGGAATGAGACCGACTAGGTGGAAATTGCAGTAATACTACCATTTAACAAACCTGGTAAAGACCCGGCTAATCCGGGCAGCTATAGGCCGATAGTGTTAACATCGCACCTATGTAAATGGATGGAAAGGATAATAGTACGCAGGATATCGCATGTTATAGAACAGAGGGGACTACTGACCGATATACAGAGTGGATTTAGGAAAGGACGTTCCACGACGGATGCTCTAGTTAGAGTGAGTAATGAGGTGGAAAAGGCACTGAAAATGAAGGAACTACTAATAATAGTGTATTTTGACATCGAAAAAACCTATGACACCATGTGGAGGGAAGGATTGCTTCTCAAATTAAGTAGTATGGGTATTGGAGGAAGGTTTTACAACTGGACTATGGACTTTCTGACCGGTAGACAAATTAGAGTGAAGGTAGGAGCAAAAGTGTCGAGTGCGTTCGAGGTAGACAATGGTATTCCCCAGGGAAGTGCGATTAGCCCGGTACTGTTCAACATCATGACAAATTATATTTTTGCAAAATTGGATGGATGCATCAAATCAGCGTTGTACGCGGATGATGGGGCCATTTGGATGAGAGGGAGGAATGTGCCCTATGTAATGGCGAATGTGAATAAGGCAATACGGCAAGTAGAGAGGTGGTCGTATGAGTGGGGGTTTAAGATGTCGGCAAGTAAATCTCGCTATATGGGGTTTACAAAGAAGCGCAAGTGCCCGACTGGGAATCTAACGTTGTATGGGCAACCGCTGGAGAAAGTGTTGGAATATAAGTACTTAGGGTTATGGTTTGATAGTACTGGTACATGGAAGGCACACATAAAGCACGTGGAAACCAAATGTAAAAAAGTCATAAACCTACTGAGGGCAGGGGCTGGATGTGACTGGGGTGCAGATAAACAGTCATTACTTGACATATACAGGGCATGCATGAGAGCAGCGATCGATTATGGTTGTGTAGTGTATGGAGCAGCGGCAAAAACAGTACTGGGAAAAATTAATACTTTACAGTATAGAGCATTACGCGTATGCCTTGGAGCTATTAGATCAACCCCCATCAGCGCACTGCTGATAGAAGCAGGAGAAATGCCGCTAGAGTTGAGGAGAGAGAGGCTGGCGCTGGCATATTGGATCCGGTTAAAAGGAAGTGGGGTAGCAAACCCAACCAAAGCAGTACTACAGGACTGCTGGGAGTATGCCAGGTTTCAGGGGACGGGCTTTGGGTGGACGTGGGAGATGAGAGTGAGGGACTACGGAATGGAAGCTTTGGATTTCGCATGGTCCAACCCAATAGGTAATGTTCCACCATGGTTTTTTCCAGAGGTAAAGGCAGACCTTAACATCCTGGATGAGTAAAAGGGAATGGAGACCGGAGGAAGTGGGGGTTAAAACTAGTATATACCTGAGAAGAAGATACTGTAATTATGTGCAGGTTTACACAGACGGCTCCAAGAACAAACAGGAGAGGGTGGGAATTGGAATTCATGTCCCAGAATTCCAGATAAACCTCTCTAAACGGTTATCGGATAAGTTATCGGTATTTACAGCAGAAATAGTGGCAGCCATAATTGCATTGCAGTGGGTGGAAGAGGTTAGACCGGATAAGGTGGTACTATGCACGGATTCGTTAGCGGTCATCAAAAGCCTGCAGTCAAGGAAAGCGGTCAGGGAAGACCTGCTTATAGAGCTTTTCCAGAGTTTGTTAAGATTGCAGTGGGGTGGAGTGGAGGTGCAGGTTTGTTGGGTACCAGCACATGAGGGGGTGAGAGGGAATGAAAGTGCAGACAAACTGGCTAAAGGGGCACTGACGAAGGAAATAACAGTGCCAATTCCGCTAGGAAAAGGGGAAGGGAAAGTGGTGGTTAAGAAGGAAGGCCTTGAAATGTGGCAGAATTGATGGGAGGTAGACAGGAAAGGACGAAGATATTATTAAATACAAAAATCGGTTGGGGTAAAGAGTTATGCTGAAAGGACCAGGAGGGCGGATGTTGTAATGACAAGACTCCGGGTAGGGCACACGGGACTGAATGGTACCTTGTTTTTGATGGGGAAAAGGAATAGCGAAAACTGTGGAAAATGTGGGGTACAAGAAAATGTGGAACACATACTGTTGCACTGCTCATTGCATGAGGCGGAAAGAAAGACGTTTAAAGATAGGGTTCAGGTGGCAGAGAGGGAGTGGAGTCTTGAGGGGATCCTGGGCGTAGAAGGAGAGGAGGAGGGGATACGACTCACCAGAAAGGCACTATTTAACTTTTTAAGAGATACAGAACTGATGTGTAGAATATAGGTTGATAGTAAAGTGGCATGATGTTGCACACTCCAGTACAGTAGATGGCGGTATGCACCTAATAGTTGTTTGCAATCCGCCAATAACAGAGAGAAGAAGAAGAAGAAGCTAGCTTCACACTGGAGCAAATTATTGTGTAATGTGTTGGGCATTGGTCCCATACGGCTGTATTCTATTGGATAATGAAAGCTTTGAATCATATGTTCTTATCAGTTTACAATACGTTCACCACCGGGGAACTATATATATGAAATGGATTTTTCAAACAGGGATTCGGAAAACGGGGCTTGCTCCATCTGCTCCACGCATCAACTCGGTATTGCAGTACCTCCGGGAACGGTGCACCCACAAGTGTAAAAATGAGAAAAGTATATTATCCTCCGCCGAACGAAGCAGACTACCTAGCTAGCAACTGGAGGCGAAGCCCTTTTCGTTTGCTTTAGATTTTTCCTGCTATTTTCAGTTATCCTCCCCTGACAAAGCTAGCTAGCTACAGTATTGCCAACACTGGCATCGTTGCTAAAAAAAAATGGGCATTGTCGGTGTTTTGTCATTTTAGAACTGGAAGGTTTCGGTAGTATCGGTTCTCGTGACATCCCTAGTCAGGACGTCGCTCCAAACTGGATGAAAGAGCCAGGAGGAAACTGGTCAGAGAGGCTACCAAGAGTCCTACAATAACTCTGAAGCAGTTGCAGGAATTCATGACAAAGAGTGGTCATTGTGTGCATGTGACAAAAATATAACAAATCCTCCAGAAATGTGGCTTATAGGGGAGGGTTGAGGGAAAAAAGCCACTCCTCAAGAAAGGCCACATGCAGTCACAACTGAGCTTTGCCAAAACGCACCTTGAAGATTCTAAGTCCACGTAGAAAAAGGTGTCAGATGAGACTAAAATGGAATTGTATGGCCTCAATGCCAAGCGATATGTATGGGGAAAATCCAATACAGGCCACCATCTAACACCATTCCTACCGTAAAGCATGGAGGTGGTAATATCATGTTATGGGGTTGTTTCTCTGCAGCAGGGACTGGAGCACATGTCAGGATAGAAGGAAAAATGGATGGGGCAAAATACTGTCAAAGTCTTGAGGAAAACCTGCTGCTCTCTGCCAGAACGTTGTCAATGGGAAGAAGATTTACCTTCCAACATAACAATGACCCAAAGCACACAGCAAAACTGACCACACAGTCATTGAATGAGAAAAAGGTGAATGTCCTTGCATGGCCTAGTCAGAGCCCAGACTTAAACCCCATTGAAAATCTGTGGAATGACTTGAAGACAGCAGTCCACAAACGGTTACCATCAAATTTAACTGAACTTGAGCAGTTCTTCAAAGAAGAGTGGTCAAATATTGCAATATCTGGATGTGCAAAGTTAGTAGAGACACATACTAAAATATATATGTGTTTTTTGTTTTGTTTTTATTTTTTACAGGGAATATTTGCAGAGGCCAGCTCTGGCTGGAGAAAGGATGCCTAATCCTTCATGTTCGCCTTTCTCTGAACTTTGTAAGTGCAACTAGTACTATTGTTGCTGTTTTTGTTGTTGTTATTATTATTAGCAATTGTGACTTTTATAAACCCATCACATTAATATAACTAATTGTAATCAGTAGTATTATTTACCCTTGTGGAAGCCTAATAGTAATACTAGCAGTGGTGGTAGTAATTGTAATTTGTCTACTACAAGTTACATGGTCAGATAAAATGTATTTGTCATGATTCCGCCTCCCTGAGTTGTCTCCTTTTCCTTTTGTGAGCATTCCCTCCCTCCTCCCTCGGTTTCCTTGTGTGTGTGTCTGGTACTGCTGGGCGAAATGGCCAAAAAATGATATCACAATATAAAACCGATATTTTTTCAATACAATATGCCTGACGATATATTAAAATATATAGGAGGTGCTGTGACTTCATTACATCAAAGTGTATTTTTTGGTGTATGAACAAATAAAAGCAATACGTACAAAATAATATTGCTTTTTATAATAATATTATTATAATATAATATTGACCTTTTTATATTTATGTTTAGAAGTTTTAGCTAAAACTGAACTACAGTACAAGCAATATGAAATACTCCTCATTTTGTGAGTAGCATGTGCCTGCAGTACCGGACCAGTTTCAGGACCACAGTTCTAGGACCGCAGTTTCAGGACCCTAGTTTTTTGTGTCTAGATTGCAGTGTGATACAGACAGGCAATTTTTAATTTCAAGTTTAGCCATAAATATAGTTTAAACATCCATTAACCATAAGCCTTACCCAAACCCTTACCCTAACCTTAACCACTCTGAAACCTTGCTGTTAAGCCAATCTAAAATATATTTACATGCTACTGAGTGAAGAGTGAAGCCCAACTGATTATCTGGATATTTTAATCCGAGTGGACATCGATTCACTCTCTATCCTTCCACTGTCTATAACATTTATTTAAATGAATAAAAACCTCTAAATTAGTAAAAGTCTATAGACGGGACGGTTATTAATGTGTCAGTTTTAAGCAGCAAAACAAAAAACCAGGGTCCTGAAACTGCTGTCCTAGAACTGTGGTCCTAAAACTGCAGCCTCCGGTACAGCAAGCACATACTATTGCATTTTGTTGGATGTTTCTTTGTTTCAGAACAAAACCAGCTGTTATCGCGGGATGTCGATATGGGATAATTTTCTCGATTTTATTTTCAAAAATCCGATAACGATAAAAATGTTATTATCGCCCAGCCTTAGTGTCTGGTCTGTTTTGTATTTTTCTGTTCCAGCCCCTGAATTCCAGTTTCCATTCTCACCACGAAGGCACCTGTTTCTTTAGCGCCAGTCTCCATCAGCATTCATCCTCTGCCATTCTGCCACACCTGGGCTGATTGCTGCTCTCCCTTCATAAGGGAGTTGACAGCGATCAGTCCTTGCCGGATTATTGTACTGTTCAGTATGTGCAATCCAGAACTACCCTATACCCAGCTGTCTTACTACTGTGCTATTCTTTCCTTTTTGTCTTTGTATAGCCAGTCTGACGGCTGTGCCCGTATGGTGATGACTTATTATTTTGCTAACCCTGATTCTCTGTTCCTTCACTTTCAGTACCCATCTGTGACTGTAATCCGTAGCCCCTGGAAACCTGCCTGCCTGCTCTTCTTGCCGGACCCTACTTCGCTGCCTGTCTCAGTGTCTACTGGTGACGATTATCTGAAGCCCTTGGACACCTACCTCTCGGCTCCTATTGTTCTGAACATACTTCGCTACCTGTCACTGCAAATATCTGGATCTTTGAATAAATAATAAACATTATAATTGTTGTTTCTCACCACTCCATTGTAGGGCTGTGCCGATACAATGATTTAATGATGAATCGCGATTCTTTTCTTCACGATTTTGTATCGATACTCTGAGCTCTAGAATCGATGTTTGCTCATTTTATTTAATGCCGGTAACATGTGAGAGAAAGAAGTAACGTGAGTGCAGTATTAAGCACAGTCCTGTAGGTGTCAGTAAGCACTAAGTAGCAGGTGACACCTGCCGCTATCCCCACCCTTACCAAAGAATTCTGGTTTCTAGAAATCAGCCAACTGGTGATGGGACAACCGACTCTTTTATGCGAGTCGGAGTCAACCGGACGGTTGTTGGTTGGCCTGCCGAGTTAATAGATTTTGTCACCGGTTCGCGTGCCCACGGGGGGAGGAGACACCCATTTGATTACATTAGACTCAAGCAGTACCCTCGGTTATGGTCTGGTTCAGTAGCCTCTCCTTGTGACAGCCTCTACCATGCAGCCTGCAACATTAACTTAATATAACTACCATGACGTGTAGCTATTTGTATGTGATGTACTTCCCATCGATAATTTGGGTGTCTTGGTTCTCTGCAAGTTTGGGTTATTAACCAAGCTTTGATTCTAGTGCATAGATGATTGTGTTCATGGCAATTCCGCTTGATTACATTAGACTCAAGTGATTGCACGGTTACTTTCGGTCTCGTTCTGTAGCCTGGTGCGTGGTCTCGGCAATTCCGCTTAATTACATTAGACTTGAGCGGTTGCACGGTTAATTTTGGTAGGGACATAATAAAATGCTTAACGTGAAAAAGCTTAACGTGGTTTAATGTACCTAAACAAGTATCAATCGTCACCAAATTTCTCATGGCCATATCTTGTCATGAACAATTAAGCCTGTCAAAATAACTAAACCGAAATCCAATGATTATAAAAGTAATATTACGTTAAAGTTTTCTTCTTCATTGTCTCCAATGGCGATGAAAAGGCTTATTGGGATTAAATGTACCTAAACAACAATCAATATTAACCACATTTCTCTCTAATATTTCTCATCATAACCACTGAAAACTATAAAAACAACTAACCCAAATTCGTTAAGTCTTTCTGCTCCATTAGAGCCTATTGTAAGGAAAAGGCTTAACGTGATTTAATGTACCTAAACAACGATCAATAATAACCACATTTCTCTCTCATTTCTCCCCATAACTTGTTTTTTCAGTTTTCAGTGGTTATGGGGAGGAATATGAAAGAGAAATGTGGTTATTATTGATCGTTGTTTAGGTAGGCCTACATTCAATCACGTTAAGCCCTTTAGGTGTTAAAAATATGCTTTCAATATACCTTACCTGACACTGCTGTTGATATCCTGCCGCTAAGTCGATCACACTGGTTAAACTATTCTGAAGGTGAATCCTTAAATGTATATATTTTTTCAAATTTAAGTTAAATTTCTTATTAGGGGTAATATTATTAGACTGTATAATTCAAAAGACAATCATTAAGTAACCCCCATTAACAAAAGATTGCCCTTTTGAAGTATATAAATTGATATTATTTGCGTTTCTTTAGCACTTCAGTAAGTATCGGGATTCAGTTTTGATATTGCAAAAAAAACAAGATGTAATGAATCGTAACATGTGTATTGTGATATATATTGTATCGCGAGGTACTTGCCATGTATTGTGATTTATATTGTATCGCAAGGTACTTGCCAATACCCACCCCTACTCCATTGTCTGCCTTAGGGTTTACCCTCTGTTCTGAACCTAAACAATCCCATGGGAGAATAAATCAAATGTAAACTATTGGAACATAAACAATCCTGTAGGAGATAACTAGAACTAAAACACGCTTAACTCAGAAAAATTGAAAAAGAACAAAACCGAAACTTGTTTTAAAGGCAAGACTCCTCTACAAGACAAACTTGAATAAACAGGATACTAAGTACTCATAAGAACCAGTGTATACAGGAACAGGTGACAGGCAGAAACAGGACTTGACAAAAAAATGACCAGCAGCCCAAAACAAACAAGACTAGAACTAAATAGGGAACTAATGACAAAGGAAATACAGCTGTGAAGGGAACAATACAAAACGGATTGGATAACTAAATCATGTGACCAAAAGAGCGGAAACCAAAACTAAATACAAGAAGGACCTATAACGGGAGACAAAAACCTGGAACGGATAAACAAAACATGAACAGGGGTAAAACAATACAATTCGACCACAATTTAAAACTTCAGTGACTTGTTTCCAAGTAAAACGAAATTTACATTCTTCATTAATTTATCTCAAAAACTGCTGGTCTATTATACTCTATGTGCTGGTCAATATTATAGTAAGGTATTTTTTCACTGTCCTTCAAAGCACTTATATTTCCACAGTTAATAGAGTTTATTTCTCCTATGAGTACCTTTACGCTTTATGGAGTTCATCTATGCTTTGAAACAAAATTTGAAACCTCAATCTCGCCTAGGGCAACCAAAAGGCTAGAACTGGCCCTGAATGAAGGGATGGGACAGTATTGTCTCAGGATGAGGGGGGATTGGTGCGGGTTCTGGCATATCCTAGTCACTTTTGCCACGACCAAAAAGGAGTTATTGGGGATGGTGAAATTTATGAGTTATTTTAAGCATTATCTTTTAGGAAAAGAGTTTATTCTGTGTACAGACCACAACTCATTGCGTTGGTTGCATAACTTTAAGGGACTGGAGGGCCAACTGGCTAGGTGGTTGGAGCAGCGGGCTAGTTTCCATTATAGTATAGTCCATCGGCCGGGTAAGCAGCATGCTAATGCCTATTCCTTGTCAAGATTACCAGCAATTTTGCTGGGGGACATTTAGAGATACAGAAGCTCCAGGAAAAGGTCAAGGACCGCTTTTATTGGCCGGGGTGGTTTGGGGACGTTAGAAGGTGGTGTAGGAAGTGTGTGGAGCGTGGGTCTAGGAAAGCTCACGGGCGGCAACCTAGGGCACCTCTGAACCCATCTGTCACCTCGTATGAACGGATTGCAGTAGATATTTTGGGCCCCCTGCCAGAGCCCACTAAGGGCAGTAAATATATCCTAGAAATAGGGGACTATTTTTCAAAATGGATAGAGGCCTTTGCTCTTCCTAACCAAGAGTCCCACTCCATTGCTAATGTTTTGGCCAAGGAGTGTTTGTGCCACTTTAGTGCCCCTTGGAGCATACATTCTGACCAGGGTAGGAAATTTGATTCTAACTTGCTAAAAGATTTTTGAAATCCATAAAACTAGAACCTCTGCCTACAGCCCTCAGTCGGATGGTTTAGTGGAGCGCTTTAACCACACATTGCTGGCCATGCACTCCTTCTTTGTGGATGAGAACCAGTTAAACTTGGATAATCTGTTACCTTACATCCTGATGGCCTATTGCAGTAGTGTGCATGCAAGCATGGGATTTACCCCTTACAAGGTTCTATTTGGTCAAGAGATTGTACTCCCTGTGGATGTCATGTTTGGTTTAGACCAACGGAAATAGTTTGTACCAGTCAGGCTAAGGCATAGGGGAAGCAGAAGGCAGGTTTTGATGGTCGAGACCGACCTCTGCGACTTCAGGACAGAGACCGGATCCAGGAGGGGGGGGCAGCCGACTTCCAACGGTGGCAATGGGGATCGGGTGGCGATCAGGTACCCCGGGATGCAGGGCTGGTTTTTCCAGCTGCACCTAGCCCTAGTCCAACGTACACAGCCAGGAAGGGACAGCACCCCACCATGAGTGGATGAGGCAGCAGCAGCCTCTGCAGGCATGGGTCGGCCAGTATGCCTGGAGAGGTATGCTGTGGATCATAAGTGACTCGAGGATGAGTCTTGTTTGCCTGGGGCATGGACGTATTAAGAGAACTGGATGGTGCCTTCGACACGAAGCCCCGATCATTCCAATGAAAGTTGCTCAAAAGCACATGAGGCAAACGTGGAGCTCCAAAATACCCAGATCTTCCACTTTGTGCGGCCCAACTGACATGTGCACTAGCAAAAGTTTGTTTTTGTTGTCGTAGCAACCGGTATCAATGGCCCAATAGACATGCGCACTAGCAACAGTTTGTTTGTGTTGTTGTAGCAACCGGTAGCAACACTGTGCGTTCATCATGCCTAGTTTAATAACTCTGAAATCTGGTACTAGTGAATGTTACATTTTTGAGTGAGTCTCATTTTTCAGTGAGTCTAGCCTTCTCTATGGTGGCAGAGAAGGTAATGAGGAAATAGGTCTCAGCTGGTTGAGGCAGATTGGAGGCTCAGTCAGGACTCTGGGGGACTATTTAAAGTAAGAGCCGCGAGCCTCACGACAAGACGGGAAGAGCTAGTGAAGAGCTACAATATTCTGGGACAGTCATGCCACTGTGCTCACTCTAGGAAGGGTGGGGGCGATTGTCAGAATTTAGCCTGGCCGGCACCGAAGATAGATAGAGAGGGGGTCCAGTGGCCGGGGGCCACCCCTGAAAGCTCATTGGCCACCCCTGTGGCCACCCCAGATCTGATAGGTAGTTGGTCAAGTTCGTCAACACAAGAAGTTAAGAGAAAAGCTGTCAATCAATGATGACTGACCCAACTGATTTAGGGCCAGTTTTAGATTTTTAACAAAGACAGTCAGAGGAGTCATGCCCATTGAAACTAAGGGGGCATGTGCACCCTCAAATTTTTGAGCCAAGTGGACTTTCCTTTTAATATCTGTATTTGTGGGCACATATTTCTGTGTGTTGTGCACACTAGAGATGCGTGGATGGGCTATTATTTTTATCAGCAACCGCATCACAGATCTCATCATCTGTCCACCATCCATCCGCACCAAAGTTTTTGACCAATTTTCAAAACCACACCCGCCCGTAATCCGCTGATTGGGCAATGCAAGGCGCTGCTGACGCGAGCCGCGAGGCTAGAAAGCTCTTGATTCAGAATATCAGCAGTGATATTCAAACTCCTTATCCGATCGGCACACAGGGACACAAATAAATAAATAGCCTAAATTAAACGGCAAACCTGACCTAACCTGACTTTTCTACTGTACAATATTATCATTGTAATAAAAACGCAATTTGGCACATCATTTCAACACGCACTCGCACTGTCATCACTGTCATGTCAGGGTGACGACTAGGCTGGACAAGCTTGTTCTGAAGATTCCCATTAACTTTGAATGCATGGAGCAAGCACATTTTTTTCAGTAGACAGTGCAATGAATTTTATACATTAGGCCTAACAATCATACAATAAACAAACTTTGGAGCCTCAATATTGAAGAAACGGCGGCTCTATTCATTGCGAAATTCCACCGCACGACAGTGCAACTTGCATGTTCACATTATTAATTGTCCATAACAACCCCAAAACTTGCGTGCTTTCCTTGCACATCTAACTAATGAGCAAAGTGTTTTGACTATTTTTCATAGGCGCTCTGCACCTTCTGGTCTGTGAAGCAGCCAGGAGAATGCGACGGTTAACAGTCAGCAACAACGCTAAAAACGCTGGAATTGAATCTGTCGATTGAGAGGTAAGTTATGGTATTTTAATGTTTAGTTATATCGTAGTTCCCTCTGAATGTGTAGGAAAACTGTATCTAGCACTAAGTAGCAGCTAAAAGAACTACCGTAATTCCTCAAATAAAGACCGGGGCCTTTATTTACCTCTACTACAGAAGGCAACCAGCTTTTATTTGAAGCAGGCTTTTGTTAGAGGCAGGCCTTTATTTCTGATTCCCTCTGTTTGATAAGTATAATTGGTTATATTTTTGTGTAAATCCTTTTACCAATTTGCCTTTTATTGCTGCATTACGTTGTTATCGCAATCTCAACACTTCTAGTAACCGTTCCAAATCCAATACGTATTTGAAAAAAGTTGATGAAGATTCAATCGCTTGCACTGAATGGGAGCCATGTTATTTCCAATGTAGTTACTGCCATCTACCTGTACGTTAATACAAACAACACCAAGCTGAGTAAAACGTACAGCCGCATTGACTGAAATACCAGTAGGACAATTATACTTAACGATACTATTTCCTGCTTCCGCGAGCTGGCATTCCGTAAATGTTCCGTCCAACCTGAGTTGCAACTACTGTAAGTTAGCGTTTCAAACTGGTAGTGAGTAGCGTCACTTGTGCTAAATTAGGTTTGGAACAAAAACCTACGGAGCGGCAGTTCGCAGGAGCAGAAGTACCATAATCCAAAAATAGCATGAATATATTGTTGAATCTATTAAAGTGATAGAAATGTACATTACGCTTAACTGGAATGTAAATTATATGAAAGGCACCTAGAGGAGATTATCCACACGTAATATTCCCCCGGCCTTTATTTGTCCGTGTTGACCACGCCCCCGGCCACTATCAGAGGCCCGGCGTTTAATTGACTACTGGTTTTTATTTGAGAAATTACGGTACACTGTCCGCACTAGCTAGCTTAGCAGCCTGCAAACCAAGTTAAGCATTGAACGTTAGGATTCATTTTTTTTATTGTTATTTGGATAACCGCCATGAAATATAAAAACGCTATTTTCTGGACTGACTGAGAGTGATTTTTTGTGTGTGTGTGTGTTCAATAGAGCTAATGTTATATTTTTGGCCAACCAGTTGAAATATAGTGTGACAGTCTGGATTTAAGTAGCTATAACACAAGAACAAGCTGGGACATATTTATTTGCTGTGTGAGTTAAGGGCTGTTTAAATACTTTTTTCTCTTGTCTTGGAGATAAAGGACTTTATGTTTGTATCAATTAGCTCATCTTCACAGTTCACATATTTTTAGACGTTGAGGCAGAGCAAATTGCATAAGATGTAACATGTGTTAATGGTGTTATTAAAAGTGAGTAGTAAGAGTGGTAGTTATGTAAAAATAAACATTTATAAATCCTATAAATAGACATAATTATTGTTGACCATTGTTGACACCTCCTTTCTTTTTGACATTTTAATGGAGTCAAAGCTGTTATTTAAGGGGTTCCACAGCCCCACGAAAACCTGTATTTTGCACACTGATTCTAACTCAATTTGATAATGATCCTGCTTGATGTTTGTAGTTATAGCTATTACTTCAAAGTGAATTGACTGACTGATTGATTGATTGATTGATTGATTGCTTGATTGAGTTATTGAATTACATTTTCCCCAAGGTTAGGGTTAAGATAATAGATATGAAGAGAAGCAGAGATGTTCATAGCTTCTTCAAAAAGAAAAAAAAAGAGTCAGAGCCAGCCACAGCTACCAGCAGCAGTGAAAAGGCGCAGTCAGGTCAGCAGCCTAGGTTCAGCAGTAGTGAAGAGCAGTCAGCTCCTTCTGCACAGGATGGTAAGTCATAGCAGATTGAATTCACCATGTAGACTCACATTCAAGTTGTTTGTCACTCATACAATTTCCGTTATACAATTACAACTGTCTGAATCATCACTACACAAGAACAATAGTTAAAACTGTGTAAAAGACAGAAGAACAATAATAAAATGTGCATAATACTTAAATAAACACACAAACAAACACATGTACATACATGTGTTTGTTTGTGTGCATAATACTTAAATACACACACAAACAAACAAACGTGTGTGTGTGTGTGTGTGTGTGTGTGTGTGTGTGTGTGTGTGTGTGTGTGTGTGTGTGTGGGTGTGTGGGTGTGTGTGTGTGTGTGTGTGGGTGCGTGCGTGCGTGCGTGCGAGTGGTATAAACAACACCCATGGCTTGAGTACTCCCAAAGCCAAAACTCTGTGTACTGTTTTGCATGTCGACACTTCTCTTTGCCAAACACCCCAGCATTTGTATTCACATCACAACTGGGATTCTCTCATTGGAAAAAGGCAATGTACAAAGATGGTGGATGTAAAGTACATGAAAAGTCAGAGGGTCGTGTCAATGCCATGTTTGCATGGGGTGAGCACAAGAAGGCAATACTAACAGATTCTTCCATACGTGATGCCCTTAATGAAGCATACAACAGGAAAGTCCAAGAGAATAGAAAATATATTAAAACAGTGGCTGAAGTACTTTATTTGACGGCAACACAAAACATTGGACAACAAGGTCACCGTGAGACAGAAGAGGCAGATAACAGAGGAAATTTTGGAAATGATAGCAAAGCATGACCCAGTGGTACAGAAAAAAATGAAGGGAAAGCAGAATCCCAAGTACACAAGCAATGTAATACAAAATGAAATCCTAGAATGCTTGGCAAATATGGTCCATGAGGAGATAATTCAGGAAGTGAAGGAAAGTGAAGTGTTCTCTGTGATTGCTGATGAAACCAAAGACCTGAAAAAGAAGGAGCAGCTCTCACTGGTACTTAGGTACTACAACAATGGGGCAGTGCACGAAAGTTTTCTTGACTTTCAACAAGCCACACGATTAGATGCAGAAGGACTCAAGGACAAAATCATCCACTCTTTGGAAAGATATGGACTTGAGTACAGATCCAATCTTGTTGGACAAGGTTATGACGGAGCATCAGTAATGAGTGGGAATAATGAGTTGTTCACCAGAAGTGGCATCAGTAATGAGTTGTTCACCAGAAGTGGCATCAGTAATGAGTTGTTCACCAGAAGTGGCTGGATGTGCAAAAGGAAATGTATGAAGGTCAGCCGAGGGAGTTGCAGAAGCTCAGTGACACGAGATGGGCATGTAGATACTTGGCCTGCAGGAATCTAATGGACCGATTACCTGCTGTACTTCGTGTTCTGCATGATATTGCTACAGAAAAAAGTGGGGAAAGATCTGTAGATGCTCGAGGTTTGCTAACTCAGCTAGACCTAAGCTTTGTCAGTCTTCTTGCAACCTTTTGAAGGCTCTTTGGGGATGTAAAGGTGCTGTCTGACACACTCCAATCTCCTTCATTTGACCTTGTCATGGCAGTGGATTTAGTAAGTGCACTCAAAGACTCATTTCAGGAGTACAGAAGTGAAACATTGGTTGACAATCTGTGGAAAAATATTTTAGACACTGCCACAAAGTGCAATATAGCCATTGAAAATGCAGAGAAAAAGAGGTCTCAAAAAGTTAGTTCCAGATTTGGTGGGTCTGTCATAACCTCTACATTGGGTCAGCGCAAATGTAACGATGGTGACAAGGAGTCCTTTCAGAGGACAATCTTCTACCCCATTGTGGACACCATACTTGGCGAGTTAGACAGGCGCTTCTCTAAAGACAATTGTGAAATAATGAGAGGAATACAAGCTTTGGACCCCAAAAGCACATGTTGTCTTCAAGAGGAAGTAGTCTTTCGCCTGGGAGAAATTTATGAAAGTGACTCTGAAGATCTCAGTCATGAACTCCACCAAAGAGGCTTTTGCAAAGGAAACAGCAAAGCGGAATGCCGAACTTGTCCGGTATTGTTGAACTTGCAGTGTTCCTTGAACCTCATAAGGATGTTTTTCACAAGCTTTTTCGTCTGTGCAAGATAGCCATAGCCCTCCCGGTGAGCAGTGCAGCATGTGAGCGCAGCTTCTCAGCTCTTAAACTCATCAAGACCCATTTGCGCACAATGATGAGAGATGACAGACTGAGCAACCTGGGTGTTCTTAGCATTGAGTCTAGAAGAGCCAAGGCACTTGACATGGACAGATTTATTAAACGTTTTGCTACCAATCACCAAAACAGGAGAATTCATCTGATGTAAGAATGTCTTGTTTATTTAAGTTAAAGGGCTTGTTTGGTTTGTTACAACTGTTTATGTACAATTATAATAAGTTATATTTGGTCTGGTATAAGTCTTAACTGTTTGTTTTAAATAAATTATAATAAGTTATATTTGTTCTGGTATAAGTCTTAACTGTTTGATTTAAATAAATTATAATAAGTTATATTTGTTCTGGTATAAGTCTTAACTGTTTGATTTAAATAAATTATAATAAGTTATATTTGGTCTGGTATAAGTCTTAACTGTTTGATTTAAATAAATTATAATAAGCTATATTTGGTCTGGTATAAGTCTTAACTGCCCACGTAGCAAAATTGGTCTGGCCCAGTGCTGGGCCACACATACCACTTACACTTGGCCCACATATCGCAGTGAATTACGGTCCTCTAGTGGGCCACCTCTGGTAGCCACATGTGGACCACATATATGATCCGGGAGCTGGCCCAATTCTGGCCCTATGTTGGACCAGACATGTTTTCGAACTGGTTCCAGATTTCAGCCTAGACTAAGCCTAGACTAAGCCTGATCCAAGCCACATTCACTTGCCACAGTTGGCCCAGATGAAAAATGTGCATTATAAACAATTGTTTATTATTATTAGAAACATTGAAACTGTTTACTACATTTCAATAAAAGCAATTACACACTTCCTAACTCTTTTTGAGAGTCATTTACCAGACACTCTTATTCAAAGCAACTTACAGTAAGTACAGGGACATTCCCCCGTGCCTTGCCCATGGACACAAAAACTGTTGGCACAGCTGTGAATCAAACCGGCAACCTTTCGACTACAAGTCTGACTCCCTACCCACTGAACCATCTGCGCCCTGCAAATCAGCAGACGTAATGCATTTTTTCCACTAATTACATATTAACAATGAATAAACTGTTACTGTTTTCCTAAGTAACTTAAATTGGGCTTGATATTGACTCAAAATTACTATAGTATGTAGCATTCATTTTGCAGCTATCTGCTCGGTTCTTCTATGGAAACGATCAGAGACTGTTGTGCCAGTCTGTCAGTGATGATGAGGGCACTTTGGAAGACACTGCAAAAAATGCCCTTATTGAAAAAAGCTAAAATATCTTAAATCTGGTCGAATTGTCCTGTATCAAGCAAATCAAACTCTACCAATGGGGTAAGCAATTTTTCCTTGCCAAGAATTCTTGAAATTAGCCAAAAAGTCTTGCCACTGAGAAGCATACATTTATCTTAAAAATAGATAAAAGCGCTTAAATCTAAGCAAGTTTAGCTAGTTAGAAGCACTTAAAATTGTTATTTTAGTCCATTTATCTTACATTGGTAGTTTTTATCTCAATACCAAAATGAGCACAACAATCTTAGCATGAGATAACATTTCTTGAAGCAGAACAAAGCAATATAATTTAATTTGTCTTAAAATGAGCAGCATTAAGCATTCTCACTTTGAGGGTCTTTATTAAACAAAAGTAGGATTTTATTCCAGAGCATATCAGAACATACAACTCTGATTTCAAAATAAAGGCTGTAACAAGTTTATTTTCCTCTAAAGAAATTCACACTGTTCCTTACTGCCAATACACCAAATGTAGAACAAATGCCTTTCATACCCATGAGAATCAAGTAATGAATGTCACAGTAAACAATTGTTACTTGCTATTTTAAGGGTTAAAGTTATTGTAGACCCTTGGTTGTTATGTGTATGAAAGCAATGTTCATTCAAACATTGTAATAGGGTGGAAAGCTTTTAATGTCACTGTATAAAATACTCACCGTAAGAACATGGCCTTGCTGCTCGAGCCGTATTGCACCAGCTTCTTTGGTGGTGCAGTGCCAGATGGGATGAGCAATGGCAGTGTTGGGAAAACTGCAATTGCCTGTTCCACTGGTTTGAAAGAACCCCCCAAAAAAGGTACAACAGGTTAAACCCTCTAATGCTGTCTAAACTAATAAAGTTTGAAATTACTAAATTAAATGTTAGTGTACTTGTGAACTTACCTCTAAATTTCTTGGAGGCTTCATAGCTTGCTTCATCACACCAAAACACTGAAACTTAGAGTAAAAGGGTGATAGTGCTCTCTGTTCCAAGTCGTTGCCGCCCCCATCTTGGGATGGATCATTTAGAAACTTCTGAAGTGCTGGGCTCATCCTGCATGGCACGTCACAGCATTCAACTGCTGATGAACCTTGGATTTCAATATGCTCAGTCTCCCCGTCTGAAATGCAGATGTGTACACTTAAGAAAGAGGACACACAAATAGATCTAATTATCATTAAGTTTGTTCATTTTGAAAAATGTACACTCATTTGGCTAAGACTTTATATTGATGCGCTTGTATTTTGGATCATTCAGTGTTTATACATTTTTGATTGACCATCAATATCTTCCTTGTGTTGAACTATATTGGTACAGTATAAAAATAATTGTGTGCATCTTATATTTTTCTGTCTTATAGTTATACACCTGTCCCAAACTGTTTTGAACTGGAACGACTGGACACCGCCGATTTAATAAATATTTTCAGTGGTTTCTTAACTTTTAGGGTCACTTGTAGCCATAGTTGGGTAAGTTACTTTTTAAAAGTTTTTTTTACAATTGTAAATTGACTACAGTAATCAGATTACTTCAAAAAAATGTGAAAGTAATTTACCCTACTCTGCTTGTAGCTAGCTAGAGGTTAATCACAGCTAAATAGCTGTTTGCCCTTGCAAGCAAATGTTTGAGATTGTGTTCTGGAAGGTGTTAATGTCCTCTATCTGGCTAGCTAGCTAGATAGGTAAGTTAGCTAACGTTCAGCTAAAGTTACAGAAAGCTAACTTAAACCATGGAAAATTCATTGAAAAACGCAACATAAATAAAATTATTTATTTAGTAACGTTATAATATAAGGTGTTACTTACTCCTGAAGGTAGCAATTGCGACTTCGTCGAGTCCACCCATTAGGCCTACTCGAACGTTCTGTCAGACTGGAGAGTGAAAAAACTGGCGCACAGATTTCTCTTCTTTAGTTTTACTGGCAGATCGCAACCGCCTGAAAGGTGCATATACTGCCACCTACTGTACCGGAGTGAGAGGTCAGTCACATAGACGCACAGAACAAATAAACGAAATATCCTTTCGTTCTTGAAATTGGCTCAAATATGATTTTAAGTGCATTATGTTTTAACAAATTTCAATATCTTTGAATAACATTATTGTATTACAGTAATATTTACATTATTTTTGTGCTTAAGGGTACAATATGTAATATCAATCAAAACAATAACAAAATATATACTTTGCATTGAAAGAAAACATCACTATACATATATTATATATATATTTCTTAGTTGTGTACTTACATTATCCTAAATGTTTCCATCAACTTTCAAATCCAGAGAAATTATTATTATTATTATTATTATTTTATATATATTTATTTAATTAACAAAACAAGTACAACCAATCAGGTACAGTGTAAATTTTGCTACTGATGTACATAGCATATCTTTGAAAAAATATATATGTATAAACAGACAAAAGAACATGGGGCAAAAAATTAATAAATAAATAAAAACTTCTAAAGAAAACAAATCAGAATAAAGGGCAGTTATTCAATAAGAATGTTTATAAAGGGAGCAAGTTTCCTTGCCTTCTTGTTATTAATTAATATTAAAGATTTATAAAAAAGTTTCAACTCATTCCTCCACTGAGTGATATTAGGCTTTATCTTGAAAAAACGACATTTATGTATGAAATATTTACTTATCAATATTACATTGTTAATGTTAAAGTCATTGTCATCATTGCGAAAGATACCAAATTTTATATCATTAATTGAAAGATTGATTATCTTAATTCCTTTAGATACAAGTAATTGAATAAGGTCCCGCCAAAATCTTTGAACCACTTCACACAAGCAAAAAA